>VMDR010015892.1:0-15000 GCA_007922815.1 Macrotus californicus | reverse complement strand
GCAGAGAGGGGCTGATGAAGCTGCTGCCGAACTCAGACAAGGGGCGGGGGGAGGGGGACTGGAGCTGAAAGAGGCGGAATTTGCACTACCTATAAATCAATTTTGAAAGGCTGGAAAGGTTTGACTTTAAATATCTTCTTGTCCTTCTACATAGTGATGGGTAGCTTAGAGTCTTGCTGCTCAGAGTGTGATCATCAGACCAGAAGCAGAGGCATTAGGTGGGAACTTGTTAGCAAAGCTACTCTCTGGCTCTACCCCAGACCTGCTGAATAGAAGCCACATTTTAACAAAATCATAAGGGGGATTTACATGCACACGCAAGCTTGAGGAGCACTGGTTTGAAGGAGTAGGTGTAAGAGCTAGAAAAGACCGAGTCCTGGGAGAAACACCTGAAAACACCAGGTCTGGTCCCTAAGTCAGGCCCTGGATAAACTCTTTTGTCCTTCTCTTGGCTCTCTCCTGCCATCATCCCCACCCCTTCCATCAGGGCTGTTTCTTTCTCGCAACCCCTGGGAACAGAATCCTGCATTTCTCCTCTATCTGAAGCAAGTGTTCGGTCCTTTGAGGGTTTCCTATTGGTAAACAATGTGGATGCTGAGAAAGGAGAAAGAAGCTGCCACACTTGACCTCACAAGATCCTCCTGTAGGAGGAAAAATTCAAAGTTGCTGAAAGGTAGTGAAAATAGAGATGGTGTGGTGTGAGGTCTTTGAGACAGAATTTTAAATTCATCTACCTTTCAGTAAAAAGGAAATTTTGCGTATGAAGAGCATCTTTCCATAGAAACATGGGAGTGAAGAGAAAGATGATGGAATAGGAAAAGATGGGGAGAGTCACCATTAGGGGCTCCTTTTCTCTTTTCCCCTCTCTTTCTTGGTCACTCCCAGCACTAATGCATAGTTGACCTTCAACCTGAAATAGTCAGAAATGAGAAAAGAATTTGGGATCTGGCTTTGGAGGATGGGGGTGGTAGAGTTGGAGAAGCAGCTGGGGCAGATCAAAAGCAGGATGAAAGGCCCTCATTAAGCACCCCTCCCCCTACCCCCACTTCAAATATACAAGGAAGAGCATGAAAGTTCCCAAGTTCAGCCCAGCAGTTCTAGATTTAATATAATTAAGGTGCGTGCATACCTTCTTTCATGTACCCTGAAGGGGCCAGCTCAGTGCCTTATATATAGAAGATTTCAATCCAGGTCTGGTAACAGGCTTGTTGAAGACCTACTCCTTTTCCATTAAGATGGTGATATGCTATGGTCTCCTGTGTATAAGTAAGTGTATATAGGTAAGTAGCATTTATCAAATTCATATGGTTTAAGTTGTTAACCTCATGGTGAAATTGATGGGTACTGGTGACCTTCCGGGAGGTAAAAGCATGCCTGAAAGCGTGGCAAAAATTGCTGGAATCCACAGGAACTGTAAGAGACACACCCTTAAGAGTTTGAGTCAAAGTTCTGAAATTGGATGGGAGGTAATGATTCCCAGAATATAAGAATCAATTTCGTAACAGAGTGGGAGTAAGAGGAAGAAAGGGAGTTGACTGGGAATAGAAACAATGACATGATGATATCAATTTAAAAGAGCAAAGGAGACTCCATTGCTTTGCCCTGCTCAACAACATGCTAGAAGCTGAGGGTAGAAGGGCCCATGTGCTTTGCTGACGCAGACAACAAGTTATAGGGGAAATATAAAAATGTCAGCAAAATTCAACTTTCACTTGAGCTACAGCTGTTATTTTAACCCTGTGCAAAGGGTCACAGTGCTTTGTCCCTTACAACAAAAGGATGTTGGGAAAAGACCTGAGAATGCACCACACAAAGGAAACTCACTAAATAAACTCACCAAACAAAGGCCAGATTTCATTCCAGGGGAAAACACTGGCTTTTGCCAGAGAGTCTCTGTAGTGACATAGTGTGGCCTCCTTGTTTTCTTGCTGTCCTGTTGTTACTTGACAGGGCCCCGGTCCTGAGTGGGTCTGACCAGGGCTAGCTGTAGTGTGGGGGTTCTTGACTTCATGTAGGAAGGATTTCACAACACGAGTCCAGGTGACTGAGGATACATTTATTAGAGCTGAGGACAGTGAAACATGGAAGGGCTTAGCATACAAGAAGCAACAGGAGAGCCTAGACTGAGCTGCCTTTGTCCACTGGGAAGCCAGAGAAAAGGGAGCTTTGGGGACAAGTTCAGGGGATTAGCCTGGGACAAGCTGCCAGCTGCCCATTGCCTTAGAGTTTAGGAGACACATGCCTGAGGGAAGAAGGGAAAAGAATGGCACTGGCCGCTCCCCAGAGGGAGAGAGCATGCACTGGGTCCTTTGTCTTGAGGGCTTTTATCTTTTGCTTGCAGGCAGGAATCTTAGGGAAGGTCTCAGGGGAGGCTTTCAACAGAATATTCATCAGATATCCAGGTGTGTCTTTTCAGGATCATGGTCTCCTCTGGCTCATCAGTGACAGGGCAGGGGGCCTTTAGTCATTGCAGCTGGTTCTGGTGTAGCTCACCTGGTTTTGCTGCTTTTCTGGGCCTGGAGCTGAAATACAACTGAGGCCTAGATGTTGTCTCCAGGGAGAAAAAGCCAGGGGAGGAGAGGTTGTCCTGGGGGTGAGGTCCTTGTTTTACCAGTTTTGCCCCCTGCCAGGCTCTGGGGCCTTCTGCACCTGGCTGTAAATTGCTTGGCCAGTTTGTTCAACCATCTGTCTCAGTTTCCCTAGTCCTTTTGCCAAGGAATTTTCCTAGCTTCTTACTATCCTGTCTCACTATTAGCTTAATGATTATGGAAGTTCTGCTTTAATAACCACTTGTGGACAAAAAGGGGGCCACATACTAACGCTGACAAGCTCAGGAGAGGCCTGCATGGTCGCCTTCAAAATTCAGAGGCTGAAAGTAACCACATATTATGGTCTGAATGTAAAAAGCAGGTCTGGGTCATGGTGGATAGTCACATCCTAGGCCTGTAGCTTCCTGGACAAAGGCCAATCTTTACCTAAATTGAGCTTGTCTATTGTCTTTTTTGCATCTAAGATAACATAACTTTAAAATGTCAGAGTAATCAAAAAAAAAAAAAAGATTTAAAGATTTAAATAAAATTTCAGAGTACTCTCCTATTCCAGATCCCTCAGGGTACAACCTCCCACCAAAGCAAGAGACCCCAGTAGCTCATTACTGTCTTGTTCCCCGCATACCATCTCTACATGCTTGAAATGCCAGCTACTAACTATCCTGTATCTACGAGTATAAGTGTGTGTCTCTCTCTTTTACTTTTTATCCAACCCCAGAGATTTCCCCACTTTGCTTTCTCCCACCCCCTTTATCTACTACTAATGGATCTCATGTAACCTACACCCCTTACGTCTCCTCCTTTTGATTCTAATATATAAACTAAGCTGCAAAACTGCCATTCTTTGGAGCATTTTCTCAATCCATTGAGATTTTGCTTCCCTTTTCTTACACTGGACATTCTTTCATTGATACACCTTTCTGGGTTGCCTCCTGATATCCAGGCCTTCCCTTGAACAAAGGCTGGGCTAGAGAGAGAGAGCAGGCCCAGACAGGCAGCACCTGCTCTTGGTAGCTAGTGAGGCAGCAGTAGCTTCCTACCCTGTGCTTCTGTCGCCCTACAGGCACACCTCTATTACGTAGTGTAATTATCTGTCTTCATGCCTGTCTTCCCCACTGACTGTGTGTCTCTTGAGCAGCAGGTCTATGTATTCTATGCTTTTAGAAAGCTGGCACACATAGTAGGTATCCAATGTGTCTTTAGAAAATGCATTACAGAAACAGTCTCCATGAGTAAGGGACTCCCAGCCCAGCACAGTTGCATCAGGCAACATCAAAGCACATCATTGTTATCCAACACTGGAGAATGGAAAATTAGAAAGGTCACTGGTTTCAGTCACGAAGGCCCTTTCCCTCCCCTGCATCTCCAGCCATCGTGTCAGCCTAAAAGAAGCAAAGGCCGAGGGAATGAGAAAGCAGGAATTGCCAGAACTGGAAAAAGTGACTTTTCCTCTTCATCATTACATCCTTACCTCACAGCTTATCCCACCTCCAGGGCCACAGTAGTGGGCACCCACACCCTCCAAAAACTCTTGCCACTTATTTCCACTAATGCTGGCCTCCTGTGTCTGGTAGCGCTTTAGGATGGGAAAGAAAAACTGAATGCCAGCTAAGGTACCAGGACAAATACATTCTTGAACTTTCTTTAGTATCCTTGTGAGAACCCTAACCACACTCCATTCATACCATTGCCTTGCCCACAAATCTAACTGACTTCTTTATCACACTGTGAGAGTGAGGATTTCTGCTCATAATCTGAGATCATGTAACATCAAGGAGTACCATTCTGATTCCAAGTAAGTTACATTGGGAAATTCTAACAGGTGTGGTTTAATTTCTAAGAGAAAATATAAATTTTTACCAGGTGTGACAGATTAATGAAAGAAAAAAATCAAAGGAATTTTGGACTGCTGAGATATTATAAGGCTTTGACTACAATCAAAATTTTCTTACAGAAACAGGCTTTACCTAAGTCACTTAAACTTACTTTCTAACATTTTGATGAAAACATTTTGCTTACTTCCCGTCCAATGCCTGAGAAATACCTGGGTTTTGTAACAAATAGCTGCAATTATTTGCCCTTTAGCAGCCTTTGGAAGATACAAATTTACTGAAATTCACTGCTTCAGGGGTTCCTAAAGTGCCCAAAAGTTAAGGGAAAGAAGTAGCTATTAGAAAAGTACAATATCGACCACTACTAATGAAGCACAAGGCTAAATCCTAATTTAGGGCATCAGTTATAAAATTAGGCTTACAATTTGTAAGGAAGTTCATTATCTAACTTGTAATTCAGCAGCCAAAGCTTCCAAGTTTCTGAAAGTTTACAAGTGAACACAAAAGTTGATCAAGTTCACATATTAATTTTGTGGGAATTAGAGAGACCATGAATGCCAAATCAGACTTAAGAAAAATTTCCTGGATATTTTAAATGGTCAGTGACTCATGGTAGCAGTTCCCTCTCACTTGTGCTAATTCCAACTGGTATTTTTATTTTTTAAAAAGTGGTTGTCCATGCTTTTGGTCAAGTCATCCTTTTTCTTTTTCTTTTTTTTAAATAATGTGAATGATACATTGCATCTTAGTCACAATGGCCTAATTTAAACTATGATCTTTTCTACTTCTTGAGATAAAGTGTATCCCAAGGGACAAAGCAAAGATGTCACATCAAACTATAATTTGGAGCTATTTTGTCCCACTCTCTCATAAATAGGTGAACCTAATTATAAAAATGTCAGTGAGTCCTGACTGGTGTGGGTCAGTTGGATGAGAGTCATCCAGCAAAGCAAAAGGTCTCTGGTTGAATTCCCAGTCAGGGTACATGCCTGGGTTGTGGTTTGGTCCCTGGCCAGGGTCTGTGAGAGAGGTGACCAATTGATGTTTCTCTCCCCTTCTTTCTCCCTCTTCTCCCCTTCCTCTAAAAAATAAATAAATAAAATCTCTTTAAAAATACAAAAAAAAAACAAACTTCAGAAAAATAAGAGTGAATTGTACTCTAAAATTCATCTATTAACTTTCCAGAAACGAAGGAATGAGGAGTGTAGGGACAGCAGGGACAATTGCCCTTACCGGTATGGGAAACAAGGAGCCTGCTTCATCCTTGACTCTGGGCTCTCTGTTTACATATTTACTATTTTATTAAATACCAACTGTATGCTTTGTCAGAGATTCAAATAGTGCTCCACTAAACTTTCTACCCATTGTCATGGTTGTTGATATTATACTTAATATTATTCTGTTTTTAATTACTTTATTGTTGTTCATTTACAGTTGTCTGCATTTTCCCCCCACCACTCCCTGCCCCCCTCAGCCAATCCCACCTCTCTCCCTTGCTCCCACCCTCCCCCTTTGTTATGTCCATGTGTCCTTTATAGTGTTTCCTGGAAACACTTCGCCGCACTGTTCCCTCCCCCTTCCCCTCTGGCTATTGTTAGATTGTTCTTAATTTCTTAATATTATTCTTGAAATGAGTGAAGCCTATGGGTGACCAACAGAAGCCCTCTGAGCTGCCCCTGGAACTCAAGCTCCCACCGAGTTCTGCAGGGACAGGACTGGGAGGAGAGAGGCAGAGGCCTTCAAGGGGCAGCTGACTTCAGCCAGTGACACTGTTTCTGACCACGGGGTGTGTGTGAAGTGAGACTGAGCTGGAATCAAAAACAAAACTAGAACTTCTCTCCTGCTCTCCTTTTTTCTTACTTCTCCCACAATTGCTTGAGAATTCCCCCTTCAGTCTCTTTCCTTTGGGCCTTGGAACAGTAGTCACGTGCGTGTTGTGTTTGGGAATTTACTGTGTAGTAATCCCAACTATGGGAGCACTGCTGTCCCATAAGAACACATATTCCATTGAAAGGTTGGTGCTGGGAGCTTATGGTTAGATTTTACTTAGTACAATAGGGTCTATGTTTTTAATTAAAAAAAACAACAAAAAACCCTCTGGTAATAAGGTAGAAGTGAGGACAACAGCTGCACAAGGAAAAATCAGGAATTACAAAGACCAGAAGCAGAATGATGGGAATGAATGTGGGAATAACCGCAAAGTGCAGAGACAGAAATAGGTCACCTAGTTTGTGTAACCCTCCTATACGGCTGCAAAATCAAAACACAACTGAGCCTTGCTGAGTTTAATTCTACAATGTCCTGTCCAGCATTTCTTATTCTCTGTCCCCCCTGCTCATGCCCTGCTTGAGGTTACCAGTACCTCTTAGTCTTGCCTTCTTCCTACTCATTATGCAAACGGTTCCAGTTATAATGTATTCTTTCCCTAAACATCTTTAAGGATTCTTCATTGTTGTCAGAAGAAACACCATGTGATGAAAGGAAAGGACATGTGTTAGGACCCTTGCAGCCTGGATTAGAATCCTAGTATATTACCTCAGGCAGGTTCCTTGGTCTGTCCAGGCTTCAGTTTTTCCCTTGGTAAAAGAGAGAAAACAACAACTATCTGTGATTGTCAGAATCACAAGAGAAAAAGCATGTAAAATGCCTGGCATGTATTAGGTACTCAATAAATGACAAATGGACTTTCCTTCTCCTCAAGGTTCTACAAAACATGCCAATTTACCAATCTCAGAATGCCTCTACTTCTCAAGGTGCACCAGTCAAGCAAAATTATCCTCCCCACCAAAGATTCCCCCGAAAGTCCCCCCTACTCCAGCTGCCTGAAATGCCTTTCGTCCCTCATCACAGAGTCCTGTATCAATTGTGCTCAGATGTCACCCATCCTTCAAAATTCTGGAATATCATCTCTTTGTTTTCAAATCCTGCCTTCCCTAATCTTTTCCTATGACTCTCAGAGGTTCTTATGCTTACCTGTCTTTGGCACTTCTTGATTCTGTTCAGATGTATGTGAACAGACATGTCTACCATATTCCCTCCAGCCACACTCCATTTAATAAATTCAAATTAAATAAATAAATAAAATAATGTCTCACCCTCAAGGACTAGCTCTATTAACTGAAATACCATGCACCATACATTATTGTTGCTCAAACACAGAATATCTCTACTTGTATGTCATGGGCTTAATGAGTTTCCAATAAACACTTATTGTTACTAATAATAACCCTGGTACTATTATGATGCATGGCCATTTTAAAAGCAAAGCTAGACTGCCTGTGTTGAAGTTCTAGCTCTTTTTACTGTGTGACCTTGGACAAGTTACTTAATTTTTTTGTGCCTCCAGTTTGTCATCTGTAAAATGGGGCTAATACTATCTTGCTTCAACATGCATGCTTTCTTCCCCCATCAATACAATGATCTCTGATATCTGCAAAACCCGTCCTCCACCTGATTCATCACCAAGAACTTCGACAGGGAACAAATCCCTGAGGTAATCAACTGGTGAGAAGAGAATACCTAAGTGGGATAATACCAGAATTAGGAGCAAGAATAAAAGTGTCTACCTAGGCAGTAGTTGGGAGCTATGTGCAAATCCTGTTAAACAATTTTATGCTTAGTTCTGGGCTTCCATTATTAAGATCTTTATGTATTTAAAGAAGTTATACCAAGCTATTATTCTTTTAAACCAGTATATTGGGCCTAAATCAGATTTTCCAAAAATGGTTCCTGGGTTATTTTACTTTAAAGTTAACAGTCCTACCTTCATAAATTGCTTCACGATCTATGAAAAATGTGCCATGTGTGAAATACAGCTACTGGTAAATGACAGGCTGCTTCTAGTTATTCAGTGATAATCTGCAGATAGCATAAGTTGTGGATTATTACAATATAAACAGTGATTCTGACGTGAAGAGACTCACAGTTAATCATTTCCATGCACGAGCACAGACTCCTACTTTCCAGGATGCCAAAGGCTAAAGCAAAGATTCCGGGGACAGAGGCCTCGTGCTACACCCCGGCTCTGGTCAGTGCATCTGGCTGTCATGTGAGGGACAGACTGGGGACTAACGGTCCCTTTAACTAAGACAACCAGACCAGATACTTTTTAAGTTTGAAAGTCTCTGTTTACATATTTACTGTTTTATTAAATACCAGCTGTATGCTTTGTCAGAGATTCAAAGAATAGTGCTCCACTAAACTTTCTACCCATTGTCATGGTTGTTGATATTATACTTAATATCATTCTTGAAATGAGTGGAGCCTTTGTGGTGACCAACAGAAACCCTCTGAGCTGCCCCTGGAACTCAAGCTCCCACCGAGTTCTGCAGGAACAGGACTGGGAAGAGAGAGGCAGAGGCCTTCAAGGGCCAGCTGACTTCTTCACTACTTTCTACAGTGAAGAAAATGGAGGAGCCTCTATTCTCTTTTTGTCATGAGCTAATTTTTCTTTAATGTATTGATTTGAGAGAGAGAGAGAGAGAAAGGGAAGGAGAGAGAGAAACATTGACTTGTTGTTCCACTTATCTGTGCATTCATTGGTTGATTCTTATATGCGCCCTGACAGGAATCGATCCCACAACACCGGTGCATAGGCACGATGCTCTAACCAAGGGAACTACCTGGCCAGTGCTCTCACGAGCTAAATTTGAGACTGTTTATATTTAACTAAATATCCATTTAAACAGTTGAATTTAAATCCACTCTCAATAAAAATAAAAGTAATTTTAGAATAAACAGCTTCAATAACAAAGTTCTAGACACATTCAGATAATTTTGTTTCTGATCCTCTCTGAGGGGTGAGTCAGGAAACAGGGTAATTGATGGAGGGACAGGTGAGTCACATCAGGATGTGAATATTAAGAGGGAGAGCTGACAAGTTCAAGCAGGGGAATGTTTTGTAACTTGAATAAATGCAATTAATATCTCAAATACATTTCCAGCCTTTGTGCATTCACATATGTATTTATTTATTTAACCTATTTTTATTGAGACTCGGTGTTCTAGGTACTCTGGCAGGCACAGGGTGCAGAGCAAAAACTGGCACAGGCCCAAGCTTCATTGAGGTGACCATCTGAATGTGTCCAGTACTTATAAAATCAAAGATGTCCACAGTTTAAAAAGATAAAATTTGAGTCATTCTGTATAGTTTTGTAAATCTCGCCTAAATAAACACAGCGTCTCAAGCACGTTCCTGGCAAGGGAAAGGAATGGGATGACCTATCAGAGGACGTAAGGTAAGCCTTCCTGATTTGTGCCAGCCAGGCTTCAGATGCAGCAAAAATTCCACATGTAATGCAGGCTCATTAGGCACAAACAAGAGGCTGGGCTGTTTAGCAAATTCCACCTTCAAGGTCAAGCCTGCTTGTGCATAGAGTCTGGGCTTTTGGTTATTTGGTAGATTGGCTCCTCGAGGCTGGAGGACCCCGTGCCAAAATACCCCTTGTGCCAGAATACAAGATGTGAAGGGTCTCCAGGAAAGCACAAACCCACTAAGGAATCCAGTATCTCCTAGGATCAGTACAGGCAATGTCAGTATTTCAGAGACTGCCTGGTTGTTCACTAGACCTGCTTTCATCCTGGAAACAAAGCTAGAGCATATTTTCCAGCTCCTCTGCATTAACTCAGGCTGCAAGACTGAGTGAGAAAATGGAATATGGGTGCAGGTGATATACTCCCTTTCCAGGCCAGGCCCGTAAAAACCTCATGTGATCCTGAACTCTCTTTCTCTCTCCCCGCTTGTCTACCAATTACACTGTCAATTCCCAGGGGACTTTGGAAGCCATTTACTAAAGGTGCCATAGGAGCAGTACTCACCACCACCCACCACTGCGTGGGTTTTATATGAGAGATAGACTTTTATCGTTTAAGCCATCGAGATTTAGGAGTGTCTTTTATAACAACCAGTTACATTAATCAATAAAGACATGACTAAATATATATAGTCCAGCACAAATAAAGCCCCTTTCCTTTATTACAAAATCATAAGCATGTAATTCTGTAACATAATATCACACTCAAGCACACTATATGACATTTTAGGTGAAATGTTCAAATTAAAACTATAAATTATTACACCCGTATTATTACCCTACCGACCACACTCAAGCAGGCGTTACTTCTGTGGGACCCTGTATAGAGCATCTGCTCCTATGGAATTGTAACCGAAGGCTCGCTCTCTCCAGCCAAAACCTTGGTCAACATAGGATTCAAAAAGAAACATTAAACTTGGTTTATTTTGCCATTTCCTTAATTTTATGTAAAATGTCCCAGCAATATTTGGTCATCATATCTGCCTTTGTCACCAGGATATGAGAAAGCCTTTCAGGGCTACTGTATAGCTTCCTATGTGGTCTTCCATCAGTATGTCCTACAATCTGTCATCCATATGCAACTTTTGCAATAAATCTGATAGTGAAATTCCTCTGCTTAAAAACCATTTAAGATTTATCATTTACTGTATAAATTTCTTACGGTGCCATTCAAGTTCATGCTCAATTTGGCTCCAACCTACATCTCTAGCCTTGTCTATTCAGAGCTCCTTGTAAAAACCAGAGAGCCCTCACTGTGCTTTTGCTCATCATGTTCCTTCCATCTAAGTGTCTTCTGACTGCCTTGCCCTCCTGCCATTCATCATCCAGTTCAAAGGTCACTGGGAAGACAGTAATTCTCTCCACTTTGTTCACAAGTACTTTATCTTTCCATTTAACTATAATTTGTATATTTTTGCAGATGTCTCTACTATCCGATTCTTAGGTTTTTATAGACATGATTGGAGTCAAATCTTTTCTTTTACTTAGTGCAATTCCTGACACATGGCATTTAGGAACTATTCATTGAATAAAAAGGAAATGAAGGGAAGGAAGAGAAGGAGGAGGGACGAATATAAATAACTGTAAAATCCTCTTTTAGGAACTCCACTGTAGAACCTTGAGCTTCATGTTTCATGTATAAAATCAAAGAGACAAATCTGTAGTATTTCTTCTACCATTCTTCCTTTAGGGGTTTTCTTTAGGATAAATTGTAATTCTGTGTTATTCTCTGGTATTTAATATGAATTTACATAGGATGCTGACACATTTACTAACTAAGTATCTTACTTATGATTCTTCCCACCCATAAGTACCTGATAAAAAGGATTTTTAATTATTTACAAGAGCTGTCTAAGGTAAATTTTGTGAGTCACTTATAAAAACCCTTTCTAAGAACTTTAAAGAGAATACATTGTCACCAAACATTGTGAAAGGACTTTAAGATGGAAATTAACATGGCTGAATTTCAACAAACAAAACTAAAAGCAAGAGCTACATAACAAGAACTGGAAAGAAAGTTGTCAAGTTAAGCTTGCCTGTCCTCTGAAATAGTATAAGCCTCCAGATGCCTTAACCCTGGCAGTTACTCTGTAGGCTCCCAGTGGTCTGGCCACACAAGGGTGTGCTCACATCACTGGACACAGAGATAATGATAAAGAGGTATTCCCCTCCCTTTGTCTCTCAGAAAAATTCGTTGGGTCTTAAAATGCCAGATTTGGTAAACTGGGTTCACACCAAACCTTAACTGATGCCAAAACTGAAGTTTCCTATTCTTCAACATTTAGAAGGCCCTGGTAAAGACATTTAGAGTGATACTATGTAAGGACTCAGTTTTCTTTGCAAAACTAGTGCTTGCTCAATCTACCAGTGCAGTATTCCTGGATGAAGGTGCAGACAGAGGGCACTTTTACAAAAACCAGTTGAATTTCTTGAGTGAGAAGCCTTATTTTAAAGGGTCATCTATTTTGTTCAATGGAAAGATTGATATTTGCTGATCTACATAACACATATTTTCTTCTGTGGCAATAATTTTCAGTTCTCCTACATATTGATGCTCTTATATCTAAAAACCTGAAAATAAAATATCTAAGACTTTTACAAATAAGTTGCAAATGGTTTTTTTTTTTTTAAAGACCAGAGTTAACCCTCTGTTATGACTTTCTAAACTATTGCTACATAGACCATCCCAGGCCAAGTGGGATCCTAAGAAACCATGGAAAAATATTTTATATCAATGAGGTCAGTATTTTCATAGGTGGCACTTTAAATAGTTATAACAAAAAATCCATTCTCTAGTATATTTATCCAAGACAGCCTCACCCATCAGTTCTTTCCACATAGTAGCAGCTCAATAAATATTTGGGGAATTAAGGAATGAATGTCGGCCTCCATGTGGTTTGGCTTCAGACCCTACAGTACCTTTTGGAGAAAGTATATCAACAAGGACAAGACAGCCTATGATGACATACTCTTGGTTTCTCTTCTGGGACATTGCTAAGACTTTGGTTTCCAATAAAAGAAAATTGCTACCCTCTGTACGGGGCCTAATTAGCTCACCAACCTCACTGAGTTGGCATCTTCTGACCGATTTCAGGGCTACAAAAAAAATTGAGAAATCACAATCCCTAGAAAAATTTTCCTAGTTTCAAAGTAGATATTACATATATTTATGGGGCATTTCAATCTCCTCTTCACCTACCTTAAACTCTAACCAAGCAGAACTTCTCTGTAAAATTTATAATGTGTCCACCTTTCCCCTTTCCCTGTCCTCCTCACAGTCTACCCTGTATGTTAAAGTTCTCCCTCTCTCTTCAACCACTGAAACGTCCAGGCAATCCAACATTCCAAGGTCCATAATTTCAATGTCTCTGGTTCTATTTTGCTTGCTTATTTGTTTTGCTGATTAGGTTCTACTTATAGGTGAGATTGTATGGCATTTGTCTTTGACCGCCTGGCTTATTTCACTTAGCACAATGCTCTCTATGGGTATTAATACTGTGCTTCAAGATATGAAAAACAAAAATGGTAGGTGCTATGTATAGTTTTTTGGAGCAGATAAAGTAAAATATAAACAAAGCAAACAAATCGTGCTGGTCTAGGAAATCAAATACTACTCTTCTAATAGAAGTCAGGGTTTTTCTCAAATAAATCATTTAAAAAAAACATTCCAAGGTCCAGTAGAAAAAGAGCCAATAAGGGAGAAAGAAAATAGCAGTTAAATAAAAGGAAATCAAGCAAGAGTGAGAGAAAGGAAGCCTAGAGAAGGAAAGGCTCCAAGATACAATGTCACCAGAGGGAAATATTGCTGGGAGGTCAAGAAAGCTGAAGGCAGATAACTGACCATTATCCCTAGCAAGTAGACCCCTGGGGACATTGCTGAGCACCCCTTCAGTGGGTTGTATAGATAGAAATCCATTTACCAGGAGTTCTGGAGAAAAGGAGGCATGTGGAAATAGAGACAGCATGTACAGATAAGTTTTTAAGCTTTGATAAGAGAAATGTGAGATCAAAGGTGACTTATTTGTTTTAAAATGGATGCATTAAGGTAGGTTTGTGAGCTATTGGCAATCATCCAATAGCTACAGAGAAACTGATGATTCAGGAGAAATAAAAAAGATAATTGCAAGCATGAAATCTTTTGGAAGTCTAGGATAAGTAGGCTAGGTCCAGGGTACTAGTCAAAAATCTTGACTTCATATTGATCTCATATACAGGTTATTTTATTTCATTTCATATTATTATTATTAAGCTAGGAGGAAAAACAGCACTATCTACCTACAGAAGCTAATGGGTTGGTGGAATTGATGGTGAAAGATGAGATTGTTCTCATCTAATAACATCTATCTCATTTTCTTAGAACTCACAGGGTATTAAAAGATACAGAAGGGGTTCTAGAAAGTAAAGGGTTCAACTTTCTTGTCTTGCACTCAGGGTGACAGTTCTAGGAATGTCAAGTGTGTGAAAGATTATCCTGGGACTTCTCTTAGTCATGCTGCCTTCCACTTTCTTCTTCTGCATTATCAGGAGCTGTAATCAGGAGCACCCCACTGAGGAGAGGGTGCCCACAGTTACTGCAAGGAGGAGAAAGTTCACAGGACAATAAATCCCGACTGTCTGTATAGCTATTTCCACTTCCAACATTAAATACTCTTATTTCTCACAAGCCATATTAACAGCCAGTCTTCTCAAAAAGTTATCTTTAGTAAAAACATATTGTGTGCCTGAAGCAGGAATTTCCATTACCTCAAACTTGCCTCAAATTCCCACCTCTTGCTGCAGCTTCATGTTTCACACTTACGTGATGCCCTCACTTCATTAACTCCTGCTCATTGAGTCCAAAATGTTCTTCTTTAAGTTGAGCAGAACAGAACAACATAATCATATAATGCACAGACTGCACAAGGTCTTCTTAAATGATTTGCAGGCAG
The DNA here is from genome assembly GCA_007922815.1 of Macrotus californicus. Taxonomy (NCBI): domain Eukaryota; kingdom Metazoa; phylum Chordata; class Mammalia; order Chiroptera; family Phyllostomidae; genus Macrotus; species Macrotus californicus. The sequence goes on along the minus strand of VMDR010015892.1, from coordinate 379 downwards.
AATAAATTAAATCAAGGAAAATAATTTATTGGAGAAATTTTAGAAAGTAAGACAATCTTGGCTCTAAATCTGGATCCTAGAATATTTTCACTAGCTTCCAAGAGATCCGTCACACCTGACATTCCTAATTACCCCAGTAAATACCAACGTGTTCTAGGATGACATGTTTGTATGAAAGTTGATGAACCAAGCAAAGTCTTAGGAAACTGGCTGTAGCTCTCATGATTTGTTTTAGACATTCAGACAGTATCCAAAAGTTTACTAGGTAAATGCTGAAATAAGGTTCCTCCAAAAGGCTTACATTAATTTTGTAATATCCTATTGCAAACCACAGCAAATAGGCTTTTCAGTAACAGTCCCTAAAGGGAATCTGTCACCT
>VMDR010015891.1:0-21764 GCA_007922815.1 Macrotus californicus | reverse complement strand
ACAAGAATGAAAAATAAATGGAATCTGACAATTAACCTGAGATAGACCCTAATATGTGTGTGTGTGTATGAAATTAATAATAAAATTAATAAAGGTAGTATCACCAGTGAGTAGTGAATTTAATGCTTATTAATTAAATGATGCTTGCTTAGGTGGGTAATTATTTAGTAAAAACTAATGTTAGATCCAAAAGGATTTTCTCAGTTTGCTTGACTCTAGTATGGCATTACAATATACAAAGTAAGGAGTTCTGGTCTTTATTTTACCCAGTTATTTGGCCCATCCCTTCTTTTTTTTTTCCAGCCAGTTTGAAGTGTCATTTAGGTCCCAGATGCTACCTACTATCTTTAGTAAGCTCAATTATCCCTTGATACACTTTAACAAGCATGCAGAGATATATGAACTGGTATTTGAAAAGTAACTGGTATTTGTGCAGATCCACATACTTGAGGAAATGATAAAAACCAACTCCAGGAAAGGCTGAGGGTTCAACCATCCATCACCCAGCTCTACCTCCACTCTACCCCTCAACCTCAGATATCTGTCATTGTTTTAACTCATGATGAAATAAACATTCAGAGAGGGAGGTACAAGGTCAGAGTGTTGGGTACGTTTGAGTAAAAAAAGTGAATGGGAACTCGGTTGTTCACGGTTTCCTAATAAAACTCACTTCAGTGAGGAAGATGACTGTGATCACACTGTCCTCTGACCTTCTAGGACCTTCCACCGAGAGCTTGTAGAGATAATGCAGCGTCTCCGGAAACTGTGGAAAGTTATATTCACCAAGGGTTCTGGAAAGGAGAAGAAGGTGCTGAATTAGCAGAGAAGATGAGAACACTTTCTGTGTTGGCAAATTCTAATGGTAGTAAAGAGAGAATCATTATCCTTATATTTTGTACCACTCAGATACCAAGAAAGAAATTCTCTGATATTCCCTAATCCAAGGTAAACGGCAACCCCAGTATACATTCTACACAGGCTGTGGGGAAGTGTATGGGGGGACCCCCAAAATGGAATTTACTTATAAAAACTGTTTACACTTCAGTCACCTTCAGAGTACTCTCCATTTGATGCAATACACCTACTGAGATGTGTTTTCCACTGCTCAGAACAGTTTTTGAACTTGTCGATTTTAATGACTTTTCATGTTTTACTTCTTCCACATGGGCAAAACATTTCCCTTTGAGGACTTTTTCATCAAGGAAACAAGAAAAAGTCACTCAGGGCAAGATCAGGTGAATAAGGAGCGTGGGGCATGGGGGTCATGCCGTTTTTGGTCAAAAACTGATGAACACTCAGTGTGGTGTGGGCAGGTACGCTAGTAAATCAACCATCATGAAATGGGCAAATGCATTGAAAAGGTCTTCCAAAAAATTTCACTGAAGCCGAATGCAGCCTCTCACAACAACATCAGCTGGTGCACTGTTACAGATGGGTTCCTAGAACACTCACCAAGTGAGGAAGTTTGTACTACAAAGGGGCCTGCCCTACAGAAGATAATTCCATTTTTTTTTTGGATCTCCCTTGTATATACCTGGGCCACTGACATCTCTTAACATCACTGGTCTTTCCTGTCTCCCATCCTGTGCCACAGAACAGAATGCCCTGTATTACTACAACCTCGCATCAGTGCCAGACCAAAGGGAGAGAAAATAAGTATCTTGGCAATTCTAGATGGTGCAGGTCACCTTTGTTGCTGTAGACCAAGTCCTTCCTTTAAATGAAATAAGGAGGAGAGAGTTGGGTGCTCTCCTGGGTTACTCTGGAGAAGAGATGGTGAATCCTGATTCACCAAGCCATTCTCCGTAACCCACCCTGGTACTGCCCAGGCTCACAGCTGTCCTGACACACCTGGATCAGGTCGGCAGTGGCAGGATTGGGAAGGAGGATGTGACACAGATTCCATTTGAAGACCCCAGGTTGGTACTCTGAACCAGTGTTTCTGGAGCTCTAATGTGCGTGCTGATCACCCAGGGAATCTTGCTAAAATGCAGATTCCGACTCAGTAGGTCTACGTATGCCATATGATTCTGTATTTTGAACTCCTGGGTGTTGCTGTGGCTGCTGGTCTGTGGACCCCACTTTGAGTATGAAGATCTAAAATTACTAAAAATAGAGTGACTCTTAACTTGGGGCCATTGGAGGGTGCAGGTGAACTACACTTTTACAAAACAAGATGTGTTCCTGAAAACTATGTGCAAATAAGATGCTGTTTTCAAAGCACCCGTCTGGAATGTACTTTCTGGGTCAGTCATGACTTTACATGGTCTGTCACATTGTCAAGAGCATGTATCTTGATTCTTGATCAGCAAATCTGATCCCTAGAATCAGAAGCTTGCTATGTACTAATTGGCTGACCAGGGGAAAGAAATTGTCAGAGGACAAGAAAAACGAAAGTCCTCTTTCATTATCCTTTCCCGAATGTATTTGTCTCATTGAGCACAGCACTTATGTCTTTGCACAATGAGAGAAATATGTATTTGTCTGATGGCTACAGTGAACCACGGAGGAAAGAAAAACCCGGTTCCACTCTAGTTGTCTATGTCAGAAAGAGGAACCTGTCCCTTGGAGGGAGGGAGGCTAGGCATCTGTACCACCAGGCACACAGCCAGGAAAGGGAAGATGATCCCCAAGTACACACCCCTCAAACTCAGCAAGGAGGTAGGAGTCACATGGCAGTATAGACCATTGGGGTGGAGGATGGGGAAGTCTGAGTGGGTGTGGACTATGCTCCCACATGGCTTCACTGAAGAAAGATGGAGAAGGTGGAGACGGAGACCCAGATCCCATGCAGACAGCGCCCGTTCTTACGTGGCAATGAGGTAGACCCCGTGGTGGTGAAACAGCACCTGGGAGATGTGGTCCCAGAAATTCTTTCTGTTCAGAGCAATGTCCACCTCTTGCAGCCCGGAGCAATTCAGCAGAACTCTCAGGGCGTCCCGGGCAAAGCTAGGGCCCAGAGGAGAGCAGAGTCACCGCCTGAGTGAGAGTCACTATGAGTGAGCACCTGCTATCACAAGCCCTCATGCGCCAGAGCACTGTGGGGCACGCTCTCTTATCTTACCAAGAGCCCTGGCAGAGAGGACAGGGCCCAGCGAGAGCACTGGGTCTCCTGCTGCTCCCTGCACACGCTCCCCTCAGACTTTCCCTGCGGTGGCCTCTCCTCGTGGTGGGTGTAAGCCCTGCTCTGTGGGGTGGTCCTGTCTACACAGCGCCCACTCTCAGCGAAAGTCCTGGCTCACTTCTAGGTACTCAGGGTAGTTTCTACTCGGAAGACATTCTACCCTTCCAAGGAGGGAAAACAGTCATAAATGAATGCACCGCCCAGGAGATTATCAAGCCTCTGCTTCAACCTGAGGGCATAGAAGCAGCCAGCTCACAAAAGTTTGTTCTCCGTCACCAGTGCCGTGTTGCAAGTGTAGAAGAGTTGGAACAGGAGGGCCATCAAGAGCTGAGGGAAGAACTGGGCCACCGCTTTCTTGTAGGAAGGGACAGGCAGCAGTGTGCACAGGGCCTGGGATGCCTGCAAGGGAAGGGAAGAGAGTCAAGGCTGTCTCGTCTCTCTCTGAGCCCTGTCAGCGCCAGTGATGGGGGCAGGGAGGGACTCTGCACCCCGCCCCCACCTCTTCCAAGGAAGCTTGAAACCTGCAGCCTGTGTGTGCGTTTCTTCCTCCAATAGCAGCAGCTAAGTCTGTTGCCTCTCCCAAGGCCCCCTTCATCTGTCGCCACCACGAAGACTATTCTGCGAATTGCCAGGCCCTCCCGGTGCTCCAAAAGTCCAGGAGGCAGAGAGATAGGAAGGGAGGGGGCCTGGGTCCCTAACACATCATTGGGCCCACTGACTGACTGTCCACATCAGAGAGACTCACGTCCTCACCTCACACTTGTGGAGCCCTCTCCATTTTTTTCTGCATCTCTGTAACATTTGAATTTACCCCCAGGAATGGCATTGTTGGTCCTTGGGGGACAGATAGTGATGGACACACGTGAGATTAGGCCTTCACCTGCCTGTAAGAGTGAGTATGCTTAGCTGGTGGCTGCCTCTCTGATACCATCTCCTGCACGGTCACCCTTGCCCAGGCCTGTCCTGACTGTCCTCTTCGAATTCAGTGATGTGCCAGGTGAGCGCCCATCACCACAGGACTTTTGCCCTTTTCTCTGTGGGGATCTCTGTTGCGCAGACACCTGCAACATCACTCCCTTGCCTCTGTGAGGCCTCTGATTAGATGTCATCTCAGCAGAGTGGCCTGCTCTGATTGACTTTCCCAAACCCTCCCATCATTTTCTCTTTGTCCCAGCACTTGGTATCTCTTCTAAGCTTTCTGTCATCTGACACGTGATGCGTCTTTTGGGTTCATTGTCTGTGTCTGTCACCAGAATGTAGGCTTCCTGAACAGGGAGTGGCAGAGGAGGCACTCAATAAATATGTGCCGGATGAAGGAATGAATGAATGAGTGAATGAATGAATGCATGCAGGAGAGCAGGACCATGGAAGGAAGTACAACTGAGCCTGAGGGCAGAGGAATTTTCAGGATCAGGACACACCACCCGGAGAAAGAAACGTGCATTGGGTGATTTACCGCTACGGGCATCATGTTTGTAGCGTCGAGAGAGAAACCTCTTCTGTCTGCCAGGCTCTCCTGCATTTCCCCAGGCTTTCCTCGCAGTATCAACAAGATGGTCTTCAGCACAGGGAGGGCCACGCTGGCCTCGCAGCTGGCGGCCTGCCACATCAGGGTCAAGGCACTGCAACACAGCCCGCCCGCGTGGCAGGAGTCCTAAGGTGTGCCTGCCTCTTTAAATACCTATTCAGCTCAATGTCAAGAACCCATCAGCGTTCTGCCCCCCATACCCTCTTCCTCCCACCTCATGACCCAGTTTGTCCAGGGATAATAGAATATGTAAAAACGGATATGACAATAAAATGAACATATCAATAAATACACCGCTTGAAAAAAAGTGTAGGTAAAAACTACATAAAAAAACTAACTATATAGATTAAAAGGTTAGAAAATTAAATGTGAAGTTCAATGATTAAAATTAAATGAATGGCTCAGGGGAGTGAGCTATTTTGCCAAATGTCACACATTTAATTAGTGACATGAGTGTGACTAGAACCCTGGTTTCTCAGACTCCATGCCCCTAGCTCCTTTTCCTGTGTGCCCAGCCACTCTTCAAGATTATTCTTCCTGTGGCTCATGTTAAAAGCTGCTACATTCCTCTGTGCCGGTGTATTCCTGGTACCTTGTCAATCCATGCTGGCTTCTGAACCATATTGCGTGGTCTCTCTGCCTTTAGGTTCCTATATGAGGACCTGATCCCCAAGCACATGGACATGCCCAGGTCTCTAGAGCCCATTACTCAACTGCCCCTGCCTCTTAGAAGCGTGCCTGAAGCCACGTGGACACAGTCTCACATGCCCGTCTCATTCCTGCATCTCTTGGTCATGCCCCTGGCTGATCAGGCCTTCCTTCTGTTTTCCCAACTTAGCCTACCTCCTAACCTTCTTCTTTTCTGCCTCACCTACTCCTGCACAACACCTGCTCAGGACTATTTTAATTAAGTTCACCCAGCTCTAATCTTGCTCTCTGTTCCTCCTCAGTACATGTTGTTTGTACTGGATTCACTGCAAACTATCATCTCACAGCCGTGTGGAGACGTTCCTTCCGCTTAACAAAATGCTGGAAGCCTGGTGATGTTCTACGTGCAGTGGGTGCTTAGTTCCTGTGTGAAAACCACTGAGTCTTATGAAGAATTTTAGTTTTTAGGAACTTTCCCAATTTTCTTTGTAAGGTTAGGTTTCCTAAATAAGTACAATCTTTCTGTTGGAAAAGGAAAGTCCGTCATAGAATTGGTTTAGCATTTTGTTGGTTTTGATCCCCTGTCACAGATGTTAACTCATTGGCCCCCTGTAACAGCTTTATCCATAAGATGAGCTGCTTTCAGTTCCCAGAAAGGAAGGTCAGGGTCAAGGAGTTTATGAAACTTGTGTAGCAGGGATAGGATTCAGATTCCTTTGTTTCCAAAGCCCAGATCGATTCTAAATATAATATCACCTTCTGCCTTTTGTACTATGAATAGTAGAGAAGTAATGCCTTCCTCTCCAATGCACAAACTGTAGAAACAGAGTGATGTAATCACTAATCTCTTCCCATGTGCCTATTGGATTCACCGCCCCGTAGGCTCACGTTAGCATTATTTTCTTCTTAAATATTTCTTGTGATCCTGGATCATGAATTTTAGATAAACAGTTAAGGGGTAGGGGACTCCCAGTTACATCTGGGAATGTTTAATGTTTCATTTTTTATTTTATCGGTGGGTGGAAATATCTGAACGTCTGTCTTTCGTAAAGGAGAAAAGAACGCTATGAATTTCATCCCATGTGGAGAAAAACTCATTATCACTTTGAGGGGAGGTTTGTTTCTGTTGGAGATGCAGAACACAAAGACTTGGCTAAACGATACAGTGATCATTTCTTGGTGTTCTGCCTTGAGCCAGGTATCATACAAGTGTACGAATGACCTGTATGATCTTATTTAAAGCTTCCAGTCATCCCACGTGATGCAAAAGTAGATATTCCTTTTCAGAAAAAAGGAAACCAGAACTGGCATGTCCAGGTCTGTCTGGCTCCGGGCACTGTGAATGACCCCTTAGGGAAAGGGCGAGGGACCTTACTTGTCTGCGGGGACTGGGTAGTCCATTAGCTGAAAGATGACTTTTCTCGGTGAAGTACGCGTCAACAAGGTGATGACCCGCAGCATAGCGTGCTTCATAACATGGTTAGAGTTCTTACACAATTGTATGTGAATAAGTTTCACGATCTTAGACACCTGGAGAAGGAATTCCACAGGTCAACCGGAGTCCTGGTCCACAGTCCCTGCCAAAGCAAGGCATTTCTTGGACTTAAGAATTCAGTCCTCAGAATAACCAAGGCAGCAAGCAGTTAACCCAGAAATAAAATATTAGTGGAAAGCATATTTACGTGTGTGACCACACAATGCAAAATACTTATTTGGCTGAGGAATAAACCTATCTGTACATTTATTGATAGTGGGAAAAATACCCATTTTACAAAAAAAGTTTATTTTGGAAATATACACAATTTAATTATATGAGATATATAAGCTCAATATAGAAAACCTAGCTATAATTCGTACTTTCAAAGAAGAAAGTCAAAATAATGGGACAGAATAACAATGGAACTATACACTTCAATTTCTTTTTTTAACAATTAAAGATGACTTGACTCTACATACTGAAGGAGTGAGCTGTGTGTTTAGAGGGATGGCCTGGAACAGTTCATAGGCCCCATGTTAGTTGTGTTTTTTCCCCTACTTTGATTCATCCTTGGATAGGGAGAGTGCTAGCTTGACCTAGGTATTTGTCTCAAATCAGTGCTTGTATATTCAGTATCACATTTCATCTGCCCGTACTCCCCAGAAGTCGTAAGCTGAAAAGTCGAAGTACATTTGTATTTTGTTTTAATTGCCTCAGATACAATTCAGTGATACGTGTTCAACCCACTACTCCAAAGGGAAGAAAAAAGGTGAAGTGCCAAGTAGTACAGACATTCCTCCCCCACGTCTGCCCCAGGGTGAACGAGAAATGGGAGACCCTAAACCGCTCTTCTTCTCTGTGGACCTGTTAGCTGTTGGATCTGGACCTCTTTCCTCCCCTCCTCCTCCTATGAAAGCAGCGTGTCCCCCAAAAGAGGCAGCCACGGTACCATCTGCTCTGTTATAGAAACGATGGCCTGCTGTGACCCTCCAGGCAAGACTTCCTGTGTCAGCCTTGTTTAGAGATTGTGGGCCACATACTGTGTGTGCCATTTAGGGGGTTGGGGAGAGGGCATAAATTTCACCACACACAATCTTTCATCATAACTGACGTTAGAGCCCTGTTTAAGAGAAGAGCCCACTTTACTCAGTAGTTCAGTGATGTGTGGGAGCTGGGCTCAGGTGCTGGGTTGCTGACCAGCAGTTGTTTTGGGATCTTCTCTCCGTGTTTAGTGATTGTACTCTAGCATCAGCTGGTTTGGCTTCTCTTCCTCTCTGGGGACTTGGTATATGGCTCTGCGCAGCCTCCCATTCTCGCCGTGTGAGGGAAGAGTTTTCTTCTATCATGGACGTGACTGCTGCCTTTCAGCTTTCCCTGGGTTCCACGTGCTGCTCTCAGAATGCCCGGTCAGTGGCGGCACCGGGACATCTGCAAGGAGCCTTACCCTCCCCTCTCCTTTCCTGCTCTGCGAACCTGAGTCCCAGCTCTCATGTATTTTCAGCCACGTAACACTGCAAAGTCAGGTGTGGGAACTGAGGTTGCACCCTCCTGTCACCACCCTGGGGCTGGTTTCAGGGGCGTGTGACCCTGTGCGTTTGACAGGGTCCCACCTCTGAAGGCCCCTCACTGTTTAAAGTTCAGCTGTTGCCTGCTCAACGGTTTTAGTAATTTTATCTTTGAGTTTGTGTTCTGTGAACTCCCATGGGACAGTAGAGCATGTGTGTGAGCAGAGGAGATGTGTGTAATATGTGAGTCAGCTGTGGTTCCTGTGCGCAAAATTCCTGTGGACCCGAGACATGTAGGAGTTCAGGGGGAAAGGAAACGAGTATGAGATGAGCACTTGGGCCTGGGAGGGAGGAGAAAGATGGGGACCCCATACATCTTTTCTCTTTCTGTCTTCCTTCCCCCTCAATAAGCCAAGGATGGAGAATGTTCGCAGAACGTGTGAACGACAAGAAGTGAAATAAAAACAGTGGAGTTCTGTAGCATTGCCAGTCTTCTGGTAAGAAGGAAAATCATGCATGTAAGAGCTACGAATGGCATTATTTTGTTGAATCAGATGCTCTTATATTTACAGCTGTAATTGGAATTGCACAATATAACGATGGATGGTGAAATTCATACTATAATGTAAAATTTTAGTTGTTTTTCACTTAGAAAGACTTCAAATAAAAGCACTACAACAAACAGAGAGAGAGGTGGAGAGACAGAAAGAGATAGACGGTGGAGGAAAGGAAAAGATTCGTATGCTTGTACCTTTCATGGCACCGCCCCCCTGTGTTTGAACCAGAAGCCTCGCATTTCACTTCGCACTGAGCCCCACAAATGGGGTGGCCCACCTGCAGCGAGATAGGGGCCCTATGAAACTCCCCTCAATGGTTCCAAGGGCAACTTGAGTTATAGCCATACCAGTTTATTGTTACTTACTTATTTCTTTTAGAAATTTGAAGTAAATACAGTGAGACATTATGATGTGGATGAATCATGGGTAAAATGTTCATTACATTTTTTTCTAAACTTTTCTGGATGCTTGAAATATTCTGCCCCAAAAGCCTCACCTAATCAGTGACATGATGACACAGTGGCAAGGCCTATATATGAAACGAAGTAGATCTATACCAATGGCCACAGGAGCACTTGACAGGGTCATCGAATGCCCCTTGGCCAGTGACTCACCATGGTGACCTTGTGGGCATGGTACTCCAGGGTCAGTTTCAGCATATTGGCCGCCTCCTTCTCCATCCCCCGGTCGGGCTCAGCAAGTCTTATCAGGAGACTCCACACGAAGTCAGTCAGCAAGGATGGCAGCAACATGTGTCCTATGCTCTGCAACCCAGAGAGAGAGCTGTGACCTCGGCCCCAGTCGCACCTCCCTGACCTCAGGCATTACTCGGAAGCCCTGGGGCTAGGTAACGCCACATGGTTTTTGTGGGTTCTAGTCACTTCTGCTGTCGTGGGTCTCATCCTCCATTGAAAAGTGTTGAAAACTATAATTGACACTGGGTTGGTAATAAGATGACTATAATTCAAGCTAAATCACACATATCTTTTTATTTTGATTTTTAAAGCAACAAAAACATTTTCATCTGGGTAAGTCAGCTCTGAGGGCAGGCCAGGGAGAAATGGAAAACCATAGTGTTCAAACTAAGGAACTGTAAAATACTGATTTTACCCCAACTCAGCCACTTACATTAGAAATCATTGTGAACTCCTTCAGCTTTGGAAATGATTTTACTCAGATCAGAAACAAGCATGATTAGTAGAAGATACAGAAGAGGGTGGACTGTGAAGGGGTTGGACTTCCCTCTTTCCCAGAGAGGGACTAGGAGGCAGGGAGAGGGATAAAAAGGCCCATAAGTCCCTGAGTGCGGTACAAAAAATACAATTCAAACAGTCCTGTTTTAAAGTGAGAAGAATATCCGTGGACTGTGGAACATAAAATGTGGACAAAGTTACATACGCATTTCTCAGTTAAGAAAGATGAATGAGACATGTTTTCTCTTTGTGCATTTCTTGTGTAACATTCCATACGTATAAAATGAAAAAAATATTAAAATATAAATTATATTGAAATATGTCATCACAAAAAATAATATTACACATGAAACAAAAGCCGTGAGATAAAACAGGGGCTAAGTTACCCGAGCAACTTCACTTTTGTCTTCTTTCAAGACGTCCAGCAGGAACTCTATGTCACAGCAGTGAGACAGGAGACATTTGTTTCCAGACTGCTCATACTTGGCAGTTGTATGGCGTACAGTATCCTCTGTGCGAAAGAAAAGAGTTTACTTATTTTTTTCTCTGATCACTGATCCCTTCTATGACATTGCTATTTCCAATTTCCTCTTTCTGCCCAATTCTGGAGATCGGAAGTTTTCTGAATATTTAACAGCCCGGTGATAGTTTGGTCACATAAACCGTGATGACCACATGGGTCCAGAGTTGCAGTGTTGTAGGAGAGGCCTCTGTGAAATGGGAATGAAGAATGAAGATAATTTCAATAGGTGGACCAGACAGCAATACATGTAGGCATCACATCCATTGTTCAGGGCTCTTGTAAAGTGACTGGAGAGGCCGTTGGTGGAAGAGTGGACTTGGAGGTGACCTGCCAGGGCTGCTCGGGGGAGGCAGTGCTGAAGGAAAGCTGGAAGCACTTGACTTCAGGTGCAGGTGTCTTTGGTTCCAGAGAAGGTGGGGTTTTTAAATAATTTGTTTTGCTAACAGCTTTGCAGAGATATAACTGACATACAACATATTCAAAGCCTGCAATTTGGTAAGTTTTCATGTATGTATATATTCATGAAAACGTTACCACATAAAACAAAACTGAACATAGTCATCACCAGCAAAAGTTTCCTTGTGTCCTTTTGTAACCCCTCCTACCTGCTTCCCTGGATGCCCCCCCCCCCCCCATGGATCCAAAAGCAACCATTGGTCTGCTTCCTGCTAAGCTCGCGTTTTCCAGTTTTATGCAAGTGGAGTCATCTAGTATGTACTTTTTTGTTGTTTAGCATCTTTTGGTCGGCAAAATGCGATCCATCCTTGCCGTTGGATGTGCCAGTAGTTCACCCCTCTCTACTGAATGCTCTTCTGCTCTGTGCTCATCCAGTCCCCAGTTTGCCCAAGCTCTGGCTGGTGGGTGGGTGTTTGGGTTGTTTCCAGTGTTTGGCTATTACAAATAAAGGTGCTGTCCACATATGTGTGCTAGTCTTTGATATTTGTGTTCACCTCTCTTAGGTAAATACTAAACTGTTCAATGACTGGGTCACATGGGGGAGGTGTGTGCAACTTTCCAGGAAACTGCCCAATGATTTTCCAAGGCTGTGTCATTTCACATGTCCACAGGCAGTGTGAGAGAGGCTGGGCCCCTCACACCTGTCCTCACACATGGTATGGCCAGCCTTTCCAGCTTCCAGTGCGCTAACGGGCATGCAGTGGTATCTTGTGGCAGTTTTGATTTATATTCCTTTTATGACTCTATACTGAATGTGGTTTGATGTGTTTCCTTGCCATCTGTGCTTCTTTTGTGAAATAAGTTTTCAAATCTACTATTGTTTTTAATTTGACTCTCTGTTTTCTTATCGGGTTTGGAGTGTTCCTTTAAAATTCTGGGCACAAGTTTTTTATCAGATGTGCAACTAGCAAAAGTTTTCTCTCAGTCTATGGCTTACCTATTCTTTTAACAGTGTCTTTCAAAGAGCAGAAATACTTAATTATGTTTTTCATTTATGAGTCATGCTTTTGGTGTTGTATTTGACAAATCTTTGCTTAATCCAAGGCACAAAGGTTTCTTCTAGTTTCATAGTTTCAGATTTTACATTTAGTCTTATGATCCATTTTGAATTAGCTTTTGTACATGTATGAGATGTAGATCAAAGTTCCTTTTTTGCCTACAAGTAACTAATTTTTAAAATTAAATTTATTGGGATGTCATTGGTTAATAACATTATAGAAGCTTCAAGTGTACAGTTCTATGGTACATCACCTGTATATTGTATTGTGTGTTCACCACCCCAGTCAAGTCTCCCTCCATGAACATATGACGTAACCAATTTTTTTAGGCACCGCCTATCAAAATGTATCCTTTCTCCACTGACCTGCCTTTGAAACTTGGTCGAAATTCATTTGAGCACATATGTATGGATCTGTTTCTGGACTCTGCTCAGCTCAGAGCTGAACGAAAGTGCTGACCATGCACACCCTGGTCTCTTCCCTGACCTTTTGGGAAAACCGTTCAGTATTTCACCATCAAGTGTGACCTTAGCTGTCGGTTTTTCATAGATGTGCTTTAGCAGGTAGAGGAAACTCACTTTTTATGTCTAGTTTTCTGAGAGTAGTTTTTTAAAAATCAGAAATGGATGTTGAATTTTGCCAAATGCTTTTTCTATGTCTGCTGATATGATCATGTGGTATCTTCTTTCATCTGGGAATATAGTATGTTACATTGGTTGATTTTCAAATGTTAAATTGATATTTCACTCCTGGGATAAATTCCATATGGTCATGGTGCATCATGCTTTTTATGTATTGCAGCATTTGATTTGCTAAACTTGTTAAAAAATTTTGCATCTGTGTCCTTGAGAGACATTGGTCTGTAGTTTTTTGTTTATTTTTTTGTAATGTCTTTCTGTGGTTTTGGTATTAGAATAATGCTGGCCTCAAAGAATGAATTGGCAAGTATTCCCTCATCCTCATATTTCTGCACGAATTTGTAGAGAATTGGTACAGTTTCTTCCTTGAATGTTTGCTGGAGTTTTCTTTGTAAGCAGGCTTTTAACTACAAATTCTTTTTTTTTTTTTTTTTTTTTACAGATATAGGGTATTCAGGTTATTTCTTCTTGAGGGAGTTTTCATAATTTGTGTTTTCAATAAATGTGTCTAACATGTCAAATGTACTGGCATAAAGGTGTTCAGAATCTCCCTTACTATTCTTTTAACACCCATCAAATTTCTAGTGACACCCTCTCTCTCATTCCTGATGTTGGTAATTTGCGTCTTCTCTCAGCTTTTCTCCCTTCTGCTTTTGCCTTCACTTTTTGGCTGCTCTCTTAACTGGTTTTCTGCTTTCTACATTTTTACTGGGGTTTCTACTTTTTTACTGGTTTTTGTTCTGATCCTAGCAACAGATTCTGAGTGACCCTTCGAGAAAGGGGTGACTCGGCCTTACCATTCTGATGCTTGGCGATGGAGAGGAGGTGGTACATTCCCAAGGACGCTTGCTGTGTGACAGACTGGTTGGCGTGCGAGCACAAGAGACACAGTTCCGCTGCCAGGACCCCGAGACAGGGAGCATCCACACTTGTCTGACAGAAAACAACGGGGGAAAATGTGTTGCTGTGCAGAGTCAGGACTGGATGTCCGTCCCTGAAACTCTAATGTACACACCAGATGAGGACCCAAAGATGAGCCTCGGAATGCACAGGAGCCGCATGCCCACCTTGGTGCTGTTACTGAGCCTCGGTTTCCTCATCTGCGAATTGCTAGCTGGTAACACTTATTCTGGAGACAAGGGGGTAATGTGGGTGACATGAAAGAAAGTTTGTAGCAAATGCTCAGAGATAACAGTGACTCGTTGAGTCTTTATTAGTTTGTGTTTCATAAATCAGGGAGCAATTGGCAGGTAGCGGATTCCCAGGATACCTGTGGGGAGGTATGGAGGCTGATATCCAGACACTCTTAGGGTTCCTTCTCTGTGTATGAAAGACTTCGAGTGACTCTCTCAGCCCCTGGAGAAATATGACTTTTCCTCCTGAAATTGCTCTGATTCTTCCCAGGGAAATGCATTGTTTAAAATTCAGAGCACTGAATTCTGATGTCAGAGCTACTACCATACACTTATGTATTGTTCCCCACAATGTCCTTCAAACATAGGCTGCTCAAATACTTAGGTTTTCATCTCAACTGCTTTGTGCGGCCAGATCAAACACAGGAAAGAAGGGAATGGAGATACAAGAGGGGAGAGGTGGAAGAGACATTTTGCTTTGTAAAGGTTTCAGTACAGTTACTCTTTTCCTTTTGTTGTTCTGTCTTCAAAGGGCTCCGTCCACATGTAGATTTGATAAGCTACTGGGCCTGCAGAATCTTCCTGTCTCTAAGACAGGTGATTACTTTTCCTAGATAAATTCTGTGGTGATTGGAGCCAATGGTGGTGTTTTCCTAGATAAATTCTGTGGTGATTGGAGCCAATGGTGGTGGTAAAACTAGAGTCAAATCAGCCCTCTAGGGGATCCCAAGGCTTGTCAGTCCTTCTTTCTACTTCTCTCATGCTCCCTTATCCCTGCCTCTCATGCTCCTTGACCCAGCCATACCTCCCCACCCCACTCTGTCCCTACTTCTGTCTCTCTGTCTGTCTGTCTATCTCAAACACGCGCGCACACACACAGTCATTCTGAAGAAGAATGTGAAGTGACCTGGGTCATGGACCACAAGCATATCTGAATTAGGATGCTGAGAATGATGATTTCAGCAGAAGAAGGAAAGATAACTTTTTCTTCTGTGAATGTTCTCAGATCCTTTCTGCGTGGACTTGTTTGTAAGGCAGGCCTGGGGACTCTCCCTATTTTAGGAGTCCTGTAAATGTCTTATCAACTCTTACTGAGATTAAATTCTTGTCTGTATTCGGTGATCTATTTTTGATCATCTTTTTTTCTCTTTACATTGACCTCGTGTGTTTGGAGGGTTTTCTCACACATCTTGGTTGCCTGGTCATATTTAAGAATGTGACGTTTTCTACGTGAGTAAGACTTCTCAGCCGGTGGGCTTTGCTTTTGGATGACGAGGTAGAGACTGGGGTCATGGAGATCTAAACAACAACATCAAGATAATTTTGTTGGGGAACTGACAACCGTTTTGAGAAAAAAAGTCTCAGATTTCGCCTGCCAGTGGGCCCATGTCCCATGGAGTAGAGTGTGTGTGTCAAGGAGGAGGGGAGGCAACATGGAGTCTTCTGCAAGAACTTGTGATGAGTTCTTTCAGTGAATGCTTCTGTTTTCAGCCTGCCTTTGCCTCCCACCTGTTAGTGTTACTTGGGCTTCCACAGGGCCAGCCTTTCTGGGGTTCCACCAGGTATACTGCCTTTCTTTTCACCTGTCCCCCCAGCCCAAGTTCATGTGCTCCGGCCTCTCGACCTCCCAGCCAGGTTCTGTCAGCTCCCATCTTCCTTCCATTCTCTCCTGCAGAAGTTGGTTGGTGTCACCAGTCCACTGACAGCCCTTTGCTTCTTCTCTTTGTTGCCGTGGGTTTATACCCTCAACAAATGTCATTACTGTCATTTTTTGAGAACTCAGGGGACAGAAGAGATAAAGGCATGTCCATTTGTTAGCTTCGACTGGAAATCTTCCTCACCTGAGGATATTTTTTTTCATTGATTTTTTAGAGAGAGAGGAAGGGTGAGGAAGGGAGAGAGAGAAAAAAGAGAGAGAGAGAGAGAGAGAAAGAGAGGGAGAGAGGCATTGATTGGTTGCCTTTCATAGGCTCTTCTGCCAGGGATCAAACCCTCAACCTAGGTAGGTGCCCTGACTGGGAATTGAACCTGCAACCTTAGCTGTATGAGACGATGCTTCAACCAACTAGCCACACCAGCCAGGGCTTCCTCCAATTTTTTAAATGCTCATGTGCCAAAGGAACAAACCCAGGGAAAAACCTCTGTTAATGCTATAAGATGACATGTTTAGCTCACATTTCTTGAAGAGTTTAATGGAACGGACAAATATTCTTTGATTGTGGCAGCTTTTTCATCTTGATGGGCACCTGAGTCATGTAAGAGGAATAACACTTAAAACTATTTCCAGTGGAGTGCGAATGGTAGGCTTGTTCAGTAGGGCAGGGGCCCCTGAGACTCTGGAAGACACAGGCTAGGGCAGTGTGTGAAGAAAAAAGCCCTTTTTTCAGTGAGTGCAGTGCCTAGGTGGGTACTCCTGGGAACAGAATTGGCAGTGGCATTGCATTAGAGAAGGCAGCACAGATCTTCATCCATTCCGTGTTCTAGAGGTGCTGTGCACAAAACAAGCCCTGTGGGAAGCTCAGCTTTTACTTTATGAACATCTTTTAAATACTTAATTTATGAATAATGTTTTTGATTGTTTTGTTTCATAGACTTATTTCCCCATCCCCATTAATATCATCGACTTAGCCATCTTTAGAAGACATTATTTGAAAAGAAAGTTCACTTGGTAAAGTTTGGTGCGGCCACAACTGGGAGCTTAGGTTCCGTGTTCTGGAACGTGCTGGTCTGCTTCCACCTGGTGGCCCTCGGCAGGCGTTGCAGAGCAGAGTGGTGGGTTATCACCGCTTGGCTTCGCAAACAAACCTGTTGTAGCTGGGAACTCACAGCACTGCACGTGTGAACACTTGTTCTTACACACTTGTTCTTTCACAGTGGAGGGATGGGCTGTGGGCAGGGGACAGTGAACGTTACAACTGTCACCCGGAGAGGCTGAGTATCCACAAGGGGGCGGTGTGCTCGCAGACAGTATAAAAGGCAGGCAAGAATGTCAATCAGAACACACAAAACCCCAATCAATATTGGCAGTTAGGAGACACCTGTTCTCCTCCATCTGAAAGGCACCAGTGAACAGGTCTGATGGCAGCCCTGTGTTGGTGACAGTGTGAGGGAAAGGCCACTCTCACCTCTCAGGAATGCAAACTGGGAGACAGTTGTGCTTCCCTACCTTTAATCTGCTCGTACATTCTAATCTACTGTCTTTCTAAGCCTACTCACACACTTGCACAAAGATGACCATTTTTGTATTGTTTGAAGGAGAAAACAGAAATATACCAAGCTATTTAGTTGAAAAGTCCATCAGCTGAAGAATAGTTCAGTAGTAGATTTTAATATATTAAAGTTATCGAGTGTATGCTGTGATTAGAAGAATGAGATATATCTATGAAAATATCTGTAGGACATATCATTTGTGAAAAAAGCAAATTGCAGAACCATAGGTAAATATGACATAACTTTAGTAAAGGAACATTGAGGAGCAAAGCTATATTCTCTCCACATATGCATGTGTGGATCCATTTGAAAGCTATTTATTGGGCAGCGCACACAGCACCTGGCATGGTAAAAAGGAACTGGGGTGGAGAGGGGGGTAAAGGAGACTTCAGCTATATCTCTAGTATGTTTCAATGAAAGTACTCAAGAATCACTTGCATACATTTAACATAAATAAATAATGGTTTAAAATATGATAGAAAACTGTGGTCCATTTACACGATGGAACTCTATGCAGCAGAAAGAAAGAAGGAGCTCCTACCCTTTGCGACAGCATGGATGGAACTAGAGAGCATTATGCTAAGTGAAATAAGCCAGGCAATGAAAGACAAATACCATATGATCTCACCTATGTGGAACCTAATCAACAAAACAAACAAGCAAGCAAAATGTAACCAGAGGCACTGAAACAAAGAACAAACTGACAGTGACTAGAGGGGAAGTGGGAGGAGTTAATGGGGGAAAGAAAGGGAAGAGTCATCAAGAAACACGTATAAATGGTCCATGGACAACGCCAACGTGGGGTAGGATTGAGGGTGGGAGATAGGAGTGGGTTGGGTGGGGAGAAGTGGTGGTGGGAAAATGGAGACAACTGTATTCGAACAACAATAAAAAATGATTGAAAATATGATAGAAAAGGAGAAATAAGGGAAGTAAGGATGAAAGACTTACAAAGTCCCAAATAACGTTTGGTTGTGATCTGCAGAGGAGAATCAACAGTGAACCGAAAGTTGGTTTGACACACTCATACTCTTGATGTGAAGCATGAGACATCTTAATCTGAGTCTGGTATCTGAGAAGTTCTGCTGATTGACAGAGTCACGTGGAACACTGACGCCTTTCCCAGTATCCCAACCTACCAGCACAATCACGCCCGTGGGATGCTGATGCCCTCCAGACCCGAGTCTCGGAAAAGGGCGCTACAGAAGTGCAGTTTTCAGAAGCACCCAGCGACTCACCTTTTCCTTGACTTTCTTGGATGCAAAGATGAGCACCCTGCTGATGATCTCCAGGACTCTTTCCTGCAGGCACGACCTGTCTCTATTCATCCACACAGCCATCTCCTGTTGAAAACACAAGAGTCATCCTAGAAGCACAGTGTTTGCATTTCCTAAACAGAGGAGACCTCACCATGTCAGGGATCCCCACGCCTCTGATGATTTCACACCTCACCTGTATTTATTTAAAAATACACAGCTCCCAGCCAGTAGACTGCCACCTACTCATATACTCCTTTGTCTGCTGCGGGAACTACACCTTGGTTTTATTTTGTCCAGTTCCACTCAACAAGTACTTACTAATGTCTCCTTTAATACAAGATGACAAGGGGATCGTTGGCCCTTCCTCCTTTTTTTCTTTCAAAATACACATTCTTTCTTATTTTTTTAAAATCACAGTATCTGATTTTCAGTGTACAAAATTGAAATGCTCTCTGATCCTGAAATGCCATCTTATCCCAGAATTTTCTTTCTAAATTCACCACCTAGATATTTCCTGGCTCATGGTTACAGAGTACATTTCTGGAGGCGGCTCGGTTAAAAAGTCCTTGCAAATTTTAATTCCAGACTGTCTTACTGTGATTTCTGTTTGTCCTAAGTTGTCAGTTACAGCGGCACATTTACAACCTTAGGAAGGGACGAACACCTGCCTATGTTTCACAGGCCAGTCGCCATTAACAGATTGCTTAAGGCAGTCTGTTGAGTCCATAGTATTTATGCCAATGGTTGGCCACAGGTCTTCCCCTTCATGTGTTCCCGTTGTATAAACTGTTATGAAATCCATTCCCTAGGGCAGAAGCATCTCTACATTTCAGGGGGCGGTGGTCAGCGTGTGCCTTTTCCAGTAGTAAGGTTCAGTGCTTTTTGAGAATCAGGAGTGTTTCTGGACATGGAGGGTATAAGACTGAGGTGGTTAAGTAACAGGCTCCCAAGTTAGAATAGCTTCTTCACTCATTAGCATTGCATATAGTATTGTTCCTTTCTCTGCTTCCATTTCCCTATCTGCAACGTGGGAGAAATAATGGCAACTTCCTCACAGGGTGAAGTACCAAATGAGATACAACCCGTGCAGTAAGTATTCAGCTTAGTGCCTGACATACAGTAACTGCTCACTAAGCAGTATGGGGCAGGAGCTGAAAGAGCACACATGGGAGAGGGTTGTAATGATGGAGCAAGAATGATACTATAAAAAGCTGTGCAATTGACATTTTAAAAATGTGCAGCAAACATTTGCCTTAAATTAGGCACCAATTAGCTCAGTGTATTTCACTTTCCTTCACCATCTTTCTTGTCCTCACGCATGCCAATTCGGCTTCTGTACTTGAGTGTGGTTTATGATTTGGACAACCCGTGGATGCTCTGGGCAGAGTAGGTACATCTGGCTTTCCAGTATTTCCAGACAGACACCCCCTGATGCCATCATGTACGGAATGCAAACTTAAAGACCGCACGGTGTCTAGAGATGTCTTCTGTCTCTAGCTGCGACATTAGGGACACGGTGAGGTCTTGGATGTGAAAGTGGGTTTGGGATGATTGTTAGGGTTTCCGGGGATAGCATGGTATCCATGACAATAGGATGGCCAGGAATTCCCTAGCTGCAGAGCTGCTAGGGAAGAACACGCATATAGATGCTGCCAAAGCTGGTTCGCTGTTCCTCGGACCCAGACATAGTCCAGGTCGACCATCCTGTTCCCCAGTGCTGCATGTCACTGCCTCATAGCACTTGGCTTCTTAAATGTCTGTTCATGCCATCCTCCCAAAATTAAATTCTTATAGGGGCATCTCTGTAGTTCAAATACAGGGAAGTGGTTTTATCTCGGGGATACTTGCATACCTTGCAAGGAAAACAATTTTTCAGCTACCAGATATTTGGAGATGTTATGTATGGCCAATGGGAAATCAGAAGTGCAGTGTCCTTGGCTTTATGACACAAGAACAAAATTGTTCCTTTTCCCTTTACCTTCAAAATTTGCAGTTTGTAGAGGTCTTTAGACACTAAGATCAGAAGGGTGTCCTCATATATGTTTAAAGTACTTTGGTATAATTCCTGTAAAACAAAAAATGTATTATAACCAGCCAGCCCACCTTAGCAAAAGTTTTACCCCATTGTGTATAGGTTTGGCATCCTGGTGTCCTGAGTTCTTCCCATAAACTGCAGGTAAGATAGGAGAGCTGTAGCTATGGTGATGAGAGATAACCCAACACCATGTGCTGTGCGTTTCTTCTAGAACCCTCATGGCTGATGCACCATGCAGCTGTGCTGAGGAAATAGAGACCATACATGTTGCTGATCTTACTATGGGACTCTCCCTGGCTCCACCTTTCTCTGCTGACATTTCCTTCTTTGCAGAACTTGCCAGTAAACTCCCTGTCCTTGCTCAACCTGTTAACCAAAAATCCATTCACCCATTTGTTCCTGTAAAACCTACACAATCCATTAAATCCCATGGGTTGCAGAATTCATGAGCACAGGGGTAGAGATCAGTGCTGTGGAGTGCTATGTATCTGTTGTATCTAAAAAGAGTGAAGAAGAAAACCACAAAGGTCGTGACCTGCAAAGAGAGGTTGTGCAGGACTGCTGTGTGCTTGGCGATGTCTTATCGCAATTAAAGGGGGCAGACTCTCACCTGCAGGTCCTCGTCATCGTCGCCGTCCCCCATTTCTTTCACTTCCTGAAGACTTGGGATAGTAAATACCGTTTTAAAGGATGACTCTATTATATTCAACTGAGTTTCAAATTGCAGCAAGGGATCCACAAAGCTGGTGAGGAAAAGGTGTAATGATAAATTGAGAAAATAAATATAATCTAATTTTGGTGACTTTTTTTTTTTAGTGAGAAGAGAGCGTGGATTAGAAAATGAGGCCTATCTTTTGGCTTTATATGACATGTAGGTTTTAAATTGTCTTGTAAAATTGACGATGGTGCTTTAAATATAAAGGGATGATATCTGTAATCAGTTATTTAGAAATCAGACTATTTTTCTCGATAGACATAATCAGGTAAAGTGGTTACATTCTCAGCCATGCCCAGAGTTGGACACTTGAAATAAATTACTGCCACGTTTTCTCTAATCCATGATACTATATTTCTTGTATTTTAGCATTTCTGATTGGAATGCATCTTCCAACTGATGGCAAAAGAAAGATATCTCTTCTAGATATTTTTCTAGATATCTTGCTGAAGGGCAGCTAGAAAGATAAGTTGTCATATAGTTGTTATTCCTTTAGTATATGTGATCTGGATAATAGTCCTTCCTGATTTTTTTGAGATAAAAATAATTATTTTTTTAAAAGATGGTGGGGAGGAGCCAAGATGGAGGCATAGGTAGACACACTGTGCCTCCTCGTACAACCAAAAGAAGGACAACAACAAATTTTAAAACAAAAAACAACCAGAACTGACAGAAAATCGAACTGTATGGAAGTCCGACAACCAAGGAACTAAAGGAGAAACTTTCATCCAGACCGGTAGGAGGGGCGAGACGGGCGGAGAGGAC
>VMDR010015890.1:0-21767 GCA_007922815.1 Macrotus californicus | reverse complement strand
CAGCTTTTTAAATATTTTTAAGTAAACTCTGCTGCCTCTTCTGTTTCCTCTCTGTGGTAATGACAGCCTCTCTCATCCCCTCTCCTTTTCTGTGTTTCACCCAATACCCTCATCTCATTTCTTTTATTAGATATTTTTTTCTTCTCTGCCTCTGCCTCTGCCTCTTTCTCTTTTCCTTCTTCCCTTCCCCCCTTCTTTCTTCTCAGTCCCTCACAATGCTCTCAGTACATTCAACACCGTGTTCTTTGCTAGAAAATAAGAAGCTTTCATTTGTTCACCTTTCCTGAAATGTTTTCTTTTGGACAATGCCATTTTTCTTGGTTACAGTCTGATCTCTCCAGGCCGGGAGCATGAGGTTGGAATATGACTGGTTTCCTTTGCAGTTTTCAAGCAACTATTTTTAAATTTTTTTCCCAAACCTCTTTAAACCATGGGAAAGAAGAGCCAGCGATATAGAAAAGCTCTTCCAAATATAAATGATATTATGAAACTGTAGAAATTAAAACAATTTGTCAAGTCTTGACACAGGATACAGATAGATTACAGAATAGAAAGAGAGTCCAAACATAAAGGCAACTTTACATAGAAATATAATGGTCGATAAAATTGGCCTTTTAAATCAATAAGGAAAAATAGATTCTTCAATAGTGTTGAGGAAAGCTTGCTAGCCATTTGAAAAAAGGGGGCCAGGGGCGGCTGGATTTCTATTGTTTTTCTTTGACTAGATGCATTTCAGACAGAGATAAGATAAAACCATAAGTATATTGGAAGGGCATACAGGAGATTTTAAAAATCATCTTGGAGTATGGAAGGTACAAAACAAAAATTTTTTTTAAAAAGGTAAGATGAATTTGCATCCATAAAACAATCTTGCAATGCATGAAATTTCATTAAGAAAGGCAAAAGACAAATAGCAAAATATTTTCAAAACATTTGAAAAAGGACTAATTCTGTTAATGTCCAAAAACCCTTCATATCAATAAGAGATAAATAACCCAACAGAAACAGAGGGAAGGATTAAAATAGCCAGTTCCAGCAAAAGAATTACAAATAACTAATGAAACTAGGAATAATGATTGACTTCACTCATAAGAAATACAAATATAACAATGAAAAATAAGAAAAAAAGAATACAAACAAAAATTGAGGCACATTTCACTTATAAGATTGGCAAAGATGGAAAGTTTAGTAACCTCCAACGTTGATGAGATTGTGGGGAAGCAAATATTATCCCCAAGTGTTTTGGAGAGTGGAAATCTGAACTCTTCGCAGGACAATTTGGCAACAAGAGCTGACAAAATTCAAAATGCACATAACTTTCAGACCCAGCAATTCCATGTACAGGAATTCATGCTTTAGATTTACTTACAAAAAGTGCACAAGGAATTATATATATATAATAATGTTCATTCCAGATATGTGGTAAATCCTAAAATTGGAAACAACCTAAATGTCCACCAATAAGCTTCATAAGTTATGGGAAATAACATGCAAACATATTTAATGAGGTAGATCAATATGTGTAGATTTGGAAAGATAAGTTTACTGGATAAAAAGCAAAATGCAGACAGAATATAGCAAAATTCTGTTTGTGGAAAGCAGAAAGGATATGCATTTTACAGTTAGTTTGCCTGTAACATTTCTTGAAAAATTCATGAAACCTGCTTCATGGCCTCATCCTAACCTGTGATTCCTCAGCTTCTCTTTGTTTTTCTTACTGGTTTCCAACACTCCTCTCTGCTTAGCTTGGATTCCACAGTCACTACAATCTCGCAGCAGAGCCCTCCTTTCCTTCCATTTGGCATTTTTGTAATCATTGTGACAAACCTCAGTTTTGAATTAATCTCTTTGTTTTCTGAAGATCTGCCCCCAGATTGCACAAGCAATTGTGTGGATTGATTCTATCACTTGTTGTTTTGAATCTCACTTGGGTGTTGTTTCACAATCTTTCCATTCACCCTACAATTTTTTCCTATATCATTCCTCACAACAGATACTCCAACTATTGCTCCATTGCTTAAACTCCAGGCCTACCATTGTCCTTTGCACACTCAGCAGATAACATCACTGAGAAAAGAGGCCAAGAATGAACTCCTTACATACCTCTCTAGAATAATTTTAAAATAATCTATTTCAAGAGTCAACAAACTACAGTCCTTGTGTCAAATCCAGCCCTGGCTGTGAGCTAAAAATGTTTTTACATCTTTGAAGGACTGAGAAAACAAAGAATAGTCAACAGACTATGTGTCTCACAAAACTAGTTATTACCTGACCCTTCACAGAAAAAGTTGGTGACCCCTGACCTAGATCATCACCCACCTTTGATTCTTTTCTCTCTGATTCAGAGGATCCCCTTTCTCCTCTCCACAGTTGACCTGGAAACCTGTAATCTGACTCAATCTCCTGTCTCTTCCAGAATGTCCTCTTTGCTGTGTCTTCTCCATAGCAAGCTAAAGAATGTTTTTTATATCGCTAGGTATAGTTCATTTTCCCCAGATTGCCTGCGCCAATCAGGCAGTTTCTCTTGGGCCCTGGATGTATTTCAGGCTCATCCCTTTTGGATATGCGTGCGTGTTAGCCTTTGGAGGCTATCCAACACTATTTCCACATAGGACTGTTGTTGTAATTTATAACATAAAAGAATCTGAGATGCTGTAAAACCAGCTGGACCTGATCTTGACATGTGGTATAAGGTAGGGACCCAATGTTATCTTTTTCCAAATGGGCAATCAGTTGTCTGCTTTTTATTTTTTTAGTGATTTTATTTATTTATATATTTTTAAAGATTTTACTCATTAGGGAAGGGAGGGAGAAAGACAGGAAGAGAAACAACGATGTGGGAGAGAAACATCAGTCACCTCTCGAACACCCCCAAGTGGGGAACTGGCCCACAACCCAGGCATGTGCCCTAACCTGGAATTGAACCAGCAACCCTTCAGTTCACAGGCTGGTGCTCAATCCACTGAGCCACACCAGCCAGGGCAAAAGATTTTATTTATTTTTATATAGCAGGGAAGGGAGGGAGGAAGAGAAAGAGAAACATTGACATGTGAGAGAAACATGCACTCTCGCACACACCCCAATAGGGGACTACCACAACCCAGGAATGTGCTCTGACCATTATCTAATGGGCAACCTTTTCTTTGCCAGACAACGCTCAACCAAGTCAAGCTGATCAGGGTGTTGTGGGAGAAACCTGGTTTTTCTTGCTGACACAGTAAAGAATTACAGATCAGCAAGTCTATTAGCATGCAAGCAGAATTTATTGGTGATACGTTTTCTTGGAAGAGAATGGGCATTGCTCAGATGGGAAAGAAAGGCATAGGCTTAGGGCAAAGCAAGATAAGGACAGGGAAAAGCAAGGGTAGCCCCAAAGCCCCAGGTCCTTTGTTCTGAGGACTTACATAGTTGATGGGATGGGGGTGAAGAAGTTACATATTGATTGATAGGTAGAAGTGGTGCTAGCTTTCCTTGAGGGGGGGTGGGGCATGACTACTCAATCGTAGGTATGTGGGGGGAGGGGTGTTAACCCGAATCCTTATCTTGCTCCAGACTCTCTTTATTCCTCTTGTTGGAAAACATATGTGACAGGAGGCAGTTAATTAAAGTCGGGGCAGTTACCCAAAGTTATTTATGAGCTCTTTCTGTAAGCACTAGGGACTTCCTGTAAAACAGATAGTGACCAGAGATAGACAATTAACCAAAATTGTTTTATGGGCTTCTTTCTCTGGGTACTGTGGACTCCCTGCTCTTGCCCCTTTCAGGCCTTGGGGTGAATACACAGTTTCAAAGTCTGTCTTTTTCAGATAGTGGAAACCAATACATAGAATTTCAAGGGCTTCCCTCTTCCCAGTGCTAACCTATTGTGTCTTGTGCTGTTGGAACCCCTGGCAATATTATCCACCCAGGCTTAGAACTGCTAAGTTAGTGGGTGAGATATGTCTCCCTGGGTTTACTGTCTATCCTACCTACGTGATAAAAGGCATTTCATGGCAACTAGGACGCTAGAGGCTGGCCTGCAACAACTTCGAAGTCTTAAAGTTCTTCTTATGCCATCCCCTACCTCAAGGGTAGTTGTCTGCTCTTTAAAAGTTCATTCTTATCTTATTGATGTGAGATGTAACCATTGTCATTCACTAAATTATTCTATCTTCTCTCTCATTCTCCAGGTCCAGTCAATCTTCAAACCTTGCCAATTTTACTTCCCGAATAGGTTTCATAAATCTTCCTTGCAATCAATCTCTAGCCTCACCGACTGTCCCACTTCTGTCTCTCGCCTTTCTTCTGGATTCCATTGTTTAGCCTCATTTTACCCCTTGACAGTCAATCTTATATCTCCACCTTTATCTCTTGTTTAGTCTTTCTCATAGGTTTCTCAGTAGCATCTTTCTAAAATTGGTTCCTTTCTGCCTTTAAACCTTTCCGCGGCTTCCTAGTGCCTTCATGTTATCTTCCGAAATACTTATTTTAACCCTCTGCTCCAGTAGCTCTGATAGTGTGGGCTCGCCGTGCTGCTTCCGCTGGGGACACCCTTACCTCATTTTTTGGTCTACTCTTGAAATCCGAGCTCAGGTGCCCACTCTTCCAGTAAGGCTTCCCTGACTAAGGCCTAAAAGGGTGAGAGACCATCGAGACGCTCCGACCTCCGAGAGTCCTAGAGAGGAAACGGAAAGGGCCCTTTCCTTACGCACCTGTCTGACAGCGTCCGTGGCTCACTTCCTGTCTGCGGAGGGCACAGGGGAGGCCGGCGTGGGCTCGGGTGCGGGGACTTGGGTGAGAGCCAGGTTGGGTCCCCAAGGATGGCGGTGGTCGGGGCTGCGGGCCCGGGCTGTGGTGCAGTTCCCGGCCTCGGCGTCGGGGGCACTGACGCCGAGGGAGGCGCATCTCCTCGGAGCTGCCTTCTGCGGCGCCGGGGCCTGGCGGGCCGGGACCCGGGGCTGGGGGAGGGGGATGCCCGCGGTTGGCTCAGGTAGGAGTGTGGCTGATCCCGGCCGGCCGGAGTCGGCCTAATGTTAGGTTCTTGCCCACGAACCCCAGACGTTGAACCAAAGCGGAACTCTGAAAAGTGAACGTAGTTATTGTAGAGCAATACGTAGGACACTCTTTTAATAACTAGCTATGGGACGCCTTCTGTTTGTCAGGTATGAGGAATAAAAGATGAGTGAGGACATTTCTTGTCTTCAGGGAATCTGGTAGGCAGAGACACATTGGTAAACATTTGCGCTAGGATAAATGTTAACAGCTAGAAATCATAAAAGAACAATCTTGATGCAGGAGAGAAAATGAATAGACAGAAAATGTAAAGTAGATTTAAGAAGAGTAGATAAATACATAAACACCTAATAGAATATTGAGCAGAAACTGGATTTGCTTCCTGCCAGTTGTTCATTCTTTGCTCCATTTAGAGTGATCTCTCCCTTTGAAAACCAAGCCCACTTTGGACTTCCAGATCTGGCTCCGCAGCCTAAGTCACCTCTTTTGCCCCGCATTCTCCAGTCTAGAACACGCCTCTTCTTTCTCAGGAGTACTTGAACCTACATTTATCTTTCTCTTTTTGGCTTCCCATATTTCTCATTCAAACTGTATATTTTGGAATGTTGACCTTGGCCAGCCATCTCACCTCTTACCTCTTCAGTTTTTTCATCTGAAAACTAGGAGAAGTAGTACTCACCATACAGAATTGTTGTAAGTATTAAATGAGAGTATGTGATCACATGCTTTCTAAATGGTAAAGCCTGCACAAGTTAGAAATGGTATATATGTTGCTCTGTTGTCTTTAGGTTGAGCATACACCCAAGCCACCAGCAAGTCTATCGGGTTTACCTCCACAGTATGTCTTAACTTTGTCTGCTTCTTTGCCACCATCCTGATATAAGTCTTATCATCTCCTGCTTGGACCACAGTAAGTGCTGCTTCCCTCATTTTCCCCACTAATTCTTGTCACACTGCAGGTAAAGTGGCCTTTGTAAAACATGTAGCTCCCCACTAAAGAAACAAAAGAGTAAAGCCCATAATTCTTACTGTGGCCCAGGCCCTGGGTAATTTGGTTTCTTCCTGCCTCTGCTACTACTTGTATAGCTCTGCCCCTAAAGCATTCTGCTGAAGCCACACTGCACTTTGGCTTGTTACCCAACATGCAGAGTAATTTCTAGCCTCAAAGCTTTTGCCTGGAATGCTCTTTGAAGGACTGGCTCATTCTCATCCTTCAGGTCTCAGCCTAAGTGTCATCTCTCCAGAAAAGTGTTCTTGAAGTTGTTCCCCATTAAAGAGAACCCTACTTATTTCCTTTCTAGAACTTATCCTCATTTATAATTTTAATTTGCTTACATTTATTTTTTTCTCTCTGCTGTACTAGTATATGAGTTTCAAAGGATAAGCACTCAGTCTGTCTTGTTCTCTATTGTATTTCTACTTTCTGTGGGTCTGGCATATATACGTGTTGAATGTTTATTTCCTTTAGTTTTGGAAGAGTAGGCCCAGGTGACTGAGCTAATTATCACCCATCTCATATTCTCTGATTGTAGTGTTATCTCCCTAATGGGATCCTGAGGTATTTGCGGGTATAACCTAAACCTTACACATTTTATATTTACTCTTTGCTCATACTAAGTGGTTAGCAAATACTGAATTGAACTGACGTCATTTTCAAGATGTATGTTTAGTTTCTTGAAAATGTCTCATAGAAGGTAATTCATCAGTTCTCCAGCAGAATATTCATTGATGTAGAGACAACTGAGATGGGTTGATCTGTGTCTCACTTATGGTCATTGTCTGTCTGGTCTTCCCAACAGACGCTCAGTCTTCTGGGTAGGAGTGCGAAGATGCTTAAAGAGCGACCAGGGATGGCAGAAGATCCTCAGCAGCAGATGGGTGTGCCTGTGGTAAAATTGGAGAAAGAGTTGCCATGGGGCAGGGGAAGGGAGGACTCTAGTCCTGAGACTTTTCGGCTGAGGTTTCGGCAGTTCCGCTACCAGGAGGCAGCTGGTCCCCAGGAAGCCCTCAGGGAACTCCAGGAGCTCTGTCGCCAGTGGCTACGGCCTGAGCTGCACACCAAGGAGCAGATCCTGGAGCTGCTGGTGCTGGAGCAGTTCCTGACCATCCTGCCCCGAGAGTTCTATGCCTGGATTCGGGAGCATGGCCTGGAGAGTGGCAAGGCCCTGGTGGCCATGGTGGAGGACTTCACAGAGAGAGCACTGGAGGCCAAGGCGGTGGGTGAGAAGAGGGTTTCGGGTCTTGTTTTGTTGGTGTGGTGTGGGGAGATTTAAAGAATTGGGTGAGGTGGAGAATCTCTGCACCTGTACTCACAGAGGTACTTTTTGGAGGGCAGTAGAGTTTTTAACAAGAAAAGCCATTCCCAGGGCTTTTTTTTTTTTTGTCATCAGGGCGGAAGCCTGACCATATGTCCCTTGTGAGCCTCTGGCTCACAGAAGGCAGATGTGATAGATTCCAAGGTCCCTCCTAGACCCATTCCTCTTTGGGCAGAGCTGCATGTGGGAATGCAGGGAAGTCCACTTGGTGAATATTCTCACTAAGAAGAGTTGTCTGTAATGGTGCTGCTTCCACATCTGGGACTTGGGCTCACATGGCTCACATAGTGATTCTGTGGTGGTAATCTGGTGATGCAGGTAACTGCTCCGCCGGTGCTTCCTTGGGACTCTGGCCATGTCTCTCTCCCTCTCTGATACAGTCACATGATCATTGGCTGGGAAGGAAGAGAGCAACTTTTTCTTACCAGATAATTTATTGCAGAGTTTAGGCTTTGTAGTTTTTATTTTCAGCATCTGTTAACTGGGGAGTTTTTTTTCTAGTAGTGAAACAATGTTTAGGCTCTTTGTGATGTTACTCATGGTGGAATTTGATCTGTATTTGAGGCAGAGAGGAGGGATCCTCGTAAAATGGCGTGGACGCATAAAAGTTGCTTAGAGCCTGAGAAAGGGAGTTTAGCTTCCTTTTCACCTTCTCACTGATGTCCTGGTGAAGAGCTGAGCCAGCTTGTTCTTCCTCTCTCCTGCAGCTGGAATAGTTCTTTTCTTGGCTCTCTTTTTAGGTGTTAATCAACTCCCTTTATAATCAGGCCTCATTGAAATAGGTTTTTGGGCCTGTTCTTAGGTTCCATGCCATGTGCAAGGAGAGCAGGAGGAGACAGCACTTTGCGGAAGCCCTTGGGATTCTGGTGTCCACCTGGGGCCAGTGGAGGTCAAGCCTGAGTGGGGGATGCCCCGTGGGGAAGGAGTTCAAGGCCTAGAACAAGGCACTGAGGAGCAGCTCAATCAGGACCCTGGTGCTGGGACGCAGGCCTTCCAGGAGCAGGGTAAGGTGCAAACAGGAAGTAAGGTCACTGGAAATGGTGCTTTCTGCCCTCTCCCTGCCTCTTTCCTTTACAAACCCAGCAGTTGATAAAGTAAGTTACCGGCAAGATGTTGAGGGAGGGTAGGGAGGGGGGCAAAAAATCGGAATTTACTTACCAAAAATTATTTATTTCTTCTTACATGTTTAAACTTTAGTCACTGTCAGAGTGCTCTCCACTTGATGCAGTGTACCCACTGAGACTCTTCCACTGCTCGCAACAGTTTTTGAACTTGTCGATTTTGATGCCTTTTAGTGCTTCTGCCATTTTTTGTTCCACCTCTTCCACATTGGCAAAATGTTACCTTTAATGACTTTTTTCATCCAGGGAAACAAAGTTGCTTGGGGCGAGGCCAGGTGAATAGGGAGGGTGGGACATGTGGGTCATGCCATTTTTGGTCAAAAACTACTGAACACACAGCGCGATGTGGTCAAGTGTGCTGTAAATCACCCATCACGAAATGGGCAAATGTGTTGAAAGAATCTTCAAAAAAATTCACTGAAGCCAAATGTATCTTCTCACAACAACGCCAGCTGGTACTCTGATAGAGATGGGTTCCTAGAACACTCACGTAGGGGGGGTAGCCTGTACTACTAGGGGCCCACCCTCCAGAAGATAATTCTGGGGTTTTGGAGTTCTGCCTCATAATTCTGAGTTTTTCTGGCTACTTCCTTGACTTCAGTAGGAAACTGATGAAGTGAAATTGTTTTCTATACCTTGACTCTTTGATTTCTTCAGGATATATCTTACCATTTTTCTCCTCTCCCTCACATCCCTTTTGAAACCATCAGGAAATATTTAGCTGACATGTAGAGATATTTTTAAGTAGGCAGACCAACCATATCCCTAAAAGTAATGTGTGACTTTATTCTGTTACTGAATCTCAAAGGGAATTATTTCCAGAGTAGGGAGCATGCAAAGCTCTGAAGGGACAGGGTGTATTGGGTTGAGACCATCTTCCCAGCTGAGAACAGGGTAAAATACGTAAATCCCTATCTGTCTGGAGTCTTCTTTTGGTTCCTGGGTGTCTGTGTCAGACATTGGACACCTTTGAATGAGCTAACTGTAAGATAGCACTGATTCTGCTCATGCTTTTTTCCCCTGCTCAGCTCTGCCAATTCTTCAGGCTGGTCCTGGCTTCCCCCCAGTGAACACCAGAGACCAAGAAATGGCAGTTGGGTTCCTTACGGCTGGATCCCAGGTGAGCTGTGCCTCTGCCCTGTCGGTGCTCATGACATTACTTTGAAGGAGGTTCACTTTTCCCACCATTTCTATGCACAACAGAGCTCCATGCATAAAGTTGAATTATTCTACCTTTCTTGTTCTCATGGGCATTGTTCTCTCCATTTCACTATCCTCAGTTGTTAATTTGAATTGAGCCTATGCCTTAGGGTCCTGGCATAAGGATCAATTCACTTGTTTGTGTTACTCTCTGAGTTTTTTTTACTGACTCAGAGGGGAGGGGGACGTTGTTGATAGAGACCCCGCCGACCTGACTGTCCTGTGGCGGTGCGCCAGATCAGTAGCCCTTGGTGGCTAGCCTTCATGGACACTTCTGCTGCTGCTCTTCCTCTGGACCTCCCCTTCCCCCATGTTGGCAGGAGTGTAGCTGACTCAGAGTTGGGGGCTCTCAGGAGTGCTGAGCAGAGTGGTCTGTCTGGTCCCTATGCTGGCCACACCAGGAGTTCTGGCCTTGCTTGCACTTCTTAGCCTGCCACAAGTCTGGGGTAACTGGAGCAAAGATGGGCATTCTGGCCACACTATTAAGTCTCTTCATGAGATTACCAGGGAGGTGAGGGATTTCCAGTGTGGCACCTTTCCGAAAGGGCCAAGTCTTAAAGTAAAAAGGTCGTTGTAGAAAGTTCATGGCAGAAAAAAAGAAGTGAGTCCAGTCTGGTCTAGCCAAAGCAGTACTGAGCAAGGTTGGATGCTGGCCACATTCCCTGTTCCTGTTTTCTGTGGATGGGGTTGGAGAAAATGCAGAACGACAGCAGCGTGTTTTAATTTGGTCAGACCCTCCTCCTCTACCATAGTAGTTCTTCATGGTGTCGTGAATGACAGTGCATTTATTTTAACATGGCACTAAGACAGGGCTTGCCCAAATGTTGACTTATCTCTGATGGAAAATCAGTTTGAGATGAGAGGTAAATAGCAGCTTTCAGGCTCAATCAAGCTTAAGGATTAAGTGGAGGTGATTGGAAAGTGGAAATTGGATGCTGTGTTTACTAGGTATAGGCTAGGCACCTGCGGCAGAGACTGAAAAATAAAGTGGCTCAAACCAGTTCTTACTCTTTGTCGAGAGGCAGGCACTTCTGCTCCCAAGGCCAGCTAGGGACCCTGGTTCCTTCCATCTTCTTGCTTTGTTCTTCTCTAGAGTGTTGTCCCCTCTGATCACTTTGCTTTTAGATTGCTTCTACTTTGGGATTACTTCTTTATCCATAGCAGTCTCCTGTTTTTTCAGGGGTTGGGACCATTTAAAGATATGGCTCTAGCCTTCCCGGAAGAGGAGTGGAGGCATGTGACCCCAGCCCAGATAGACTGCTTTGGGGAATACGTGGAACCACAGGCCTGTGGAGTCTCACCTCCAGGTAAGACTGTTTTCAGGTAAGAAATAAGCATTTTGGAAGCTACAACTTTGTCCCAGATTTCAGAACTTGGTGCTCCTGTCAAAGGAAGGGGATTTCATGGCAGATGAATAAATGGGACCAAAGAGCACGGGCCAAGGGTGTGAGAACTGGCTAGGCACATTGCTGTGTCAGAGGAGAAGGCAAGAGGCAAGAAAACACGAGGTAGTTATTCTGGCCGTGATGGGACAGGTTGGTCATTAGGATTCCTGAGCACCTAATCTGTGTACATGATTGAAGGGTACTGAGGGCTTGAGAGCAAGAGAAAAGCAGCAAAAGATGGAACCTCTGATCTCATTCATTCAGCATGTGTTTATTGAATGCCCTCTGCATGTAGGCCCCAGCTTACCTTTGTGTTGGGGAGGACTAATGTACATGAAACCTTTGGAGCATATAGACTGTCTAGAGGAGGGCATGAGAATTCACGGTAGGGTTTTAGCAACAGTAATGGTCAGTGTGGGCCTGTGTCACAGAGCAAGCAGAGCCCTGGTTTGGCCTGTCTCACGTAATGCCTAGGTTTTACCTGAGATGAGAGCTGGGGGGACTTGGCCATCATGCACATGTAAAGAGTTAATAGGAGGAGGAGTAGCAGAAAAAAGGAGGGAAGGGTTATCAGGGTGAAGGCCCACCTGGGAAAGCCAGCGGGGGGCACTGCAGGGGCGGGGGCATTTCCAGAGTGAAGAATAGTGTGGAAAGTCTCTGTGGGCTGAATGGGGAGCACAGTGGAGACAGGAAGAGAAATGAGGTTGGCCCTGTTGTTTGTTTTCTTTTTTTCCCTTTAATAACTTCTTTGTAAGTTATGTACTGACCACTTGTATGTCCTGACCTCACCTGGCCTTTTTTTGTCTTGATATATGTTGAGGGATGAGTAAGAGTGTTATTGTACCTCCTTCGGGACCTGAGAGAACCCACGCTGGCTTCACCACTTACTGTGTCCTTGGGCTTACTTGACCTTTTCAGGTCTCAGTATTCTCAGTTGTAAAATGGGGATATTCATATAATACTGTTTCTTGGCATTGTGAGGATTAATGAGATAATAAATCTAAACGTTTCGCAAGTGTGGTAGTGTTAGGTATTTTTATTAGTTATATAAGTACTATTAAGTGATTTCTTTGAGTCAGTGAGCATTCATTCATTCATTCAAAAATATTTATTTGGCATTTGCTATGTGGCCGACATTCTAGTAGTCACTGTGAAGGGTTAAAAATAAAGGTGCCTGCCTCCATGATTTCAACAGTCAGATGAAGACCCCAAGTGCCTTTAATAATGCTCATTGTGGACATTATGCTCCGTGATACAAGCCAGGCACAAAAGGACAAATATTGTATGATCACACTTATATGCGGTATCTACAGTGGAATAGTCAAATTCATAGAAACAGAAGGTAGATTTGTGGTTACCTGGGACTTGGGGCAGGGGAGGATGGGGCGTTGCGTAATGGTGACAGAATTTCAGTTCTGCAAGATGACTAGAGTTCCAGAGATTAGTTGTATAACAGTGTGAATGTACTTGACACTACTGAGCTATACCCCTAAAATGGTTTAAATGATTAAAAGAGTCCTATGATGCTCATAGAGAAAAAAGTTGACAAAATAAAAACAACTCATGTATATTAAAAAAAAATAATGCTCATTATGGAATAGTGTAAGGGGCACTAGAGGAAGGGGCGCGGGAGACCTGGGTCCAGCACAAGATTGTCACACCATGAGAAAGAGATGTAAGATTACTTGATGGCAGAGGATGTAGAAACCCTCAGAGGTGCAGTGCAGGGTCTCGTGCAGCGTGTCCCAAATAGAGGTCCCATCATTCTGTCGTCTGAATCCCCATCAGTGATGTACCTCTGCCAGTGATGCCACTATGTGGGGAAGGATTCTGCCCTCTTGTTCCTAGGGGGTTTACACCATCCAGGCCTTTTTCGACTATTCTAGAGACTGGCTGTATGTTCGTCCTCTTAGCCACTCATTGCTTCAGAACAACTCAAGTACCTCCCTAAGCGTTTTATGTTGAGGCTAGGTGAGGTGAAGGTCTGCTTCTCAGGCACACCATCTGCTAGCTGCCTCAGCCTTCAGGTCTTCTCTACATTCATTCCCCAGTAGTCGCAACTCTGGCATTGATGCCTGTGTAGGATAACGCCTGAGAAGATAAACATTTTCAGGCCTCAGTTCCATAGTATATAATACATACTTAACTTTCCTGGGGGTCCAGTTAAGGTTCACACATTGCATTTAGACTTAATCTTACTATTCATATCACCTCAAAACTGGGAAGTACCCAAATGAACAACTGTGAAAATACTAAATAGGTTGGAATATATTCTTACACTGTAATACTTACACCAGTGAAAAAGAATGTAGTGTAACTACAGCTGCACACCATGATATGTGTGAATCTCACAAGCATAGTAATATTGAGCAGAAGCCAGAAACAATGTGGATCAATTATGTAAAGTTCAAGAACAGGCAAATGTGCTTTATGGTGATAAAAGTCTGGATAGTATGTTACCTGGAGGGCAGGATATAGTTGCTGGAGGGGATGGGAGAGGAATTTCTGGGTGCTGGTAATGCTTCTTAAACTGGATGCTCTTTATAGGGGTGTGTTCATTATGAAAATTCTTTGAACTCTCCATTTATTTTTTGTACACTTTCACTTTCGCGGAAAGTTCATGAAACAAAAGAATACATCAGAGTTGATAGCTGTGTCCTTCATATTTTAATCAAATCAAGAAGCATGTAATGTCTCTTTTCTTTTTATCTTTTAATGATCTTGCCTGAAAGGACTCTTTTTTCAATTTAAGTACCAGTTGCCATTTCTCTCTTGCCTGCCTTGCTTCCTGTTGCCTTTTTTCTTCTTTTTTCTTTTCCCTTTCCTCTTGTTCTCCTATAAACAATTGTTCCGTTAATTTAGAGAGAGTGTAAGAGGGATCAGAGGAAGGACTTCTGGAAGGGGCAAGGCATTTCAGTAGCATTCCCAGGCATTTTGGTCTTAATAAAGATGCTACAGTAGAGGTGGTCTGGTGTAAGAATGTCAGTGACAAACTGGGTTCATTTGTTCATCCAGCAGTCATTAAGCACCTTCCTTGAGTCAGGCAGTGTGCTGGGCTCCCAGGAGACCCAGATTAGTAAAACAAGGCTAGGTGGAGGGAGCAGTGTTAGTAGGGACAGTCATCTGAGCAGGTGAATGTAGAATATGGAGAACTGCAAGTAGCTCCCCATTGCCGGAGCAGGGTTATAATCAGTAAGGAAGGCAAAATGTTTGGATGGATGTAAAGTAGCAGTTACAACAAGGTCATATATAAATAATTACAGAATAAATAAAGTGCTAATTGAATATATTTGTGCTGAAGAGATCCACGGTAAGAAAATAATCAGGGTGTGTTTCTAAGAAATCATTGAGTTAGATTTTGAAGGAAATAAAAGAGTCTGAATTAGGTAAGTGGGAAAACATTAAAATTTGGTAGACTGTTCTCTAAAAAGGCATGGAATTTGTCTTAGCTTGGGCTTCTACAATAGAATACTAAAGACTGGGTGATTTAAACAACAGACATTTATTTCTCACAGTTCTGGAGGCTGGGAAGTCCAAGGTGCCAGCAGATTCCGTGTCTGATGTGGGCCCTCTTCCTGGTTAGCAGACACCTTCTTGACTTGTCCTCATATGGCAGAGAGAGGGGGTGGGCAGTGGGGAGAGGCAGATCTGAGTCTCTTCTTTTTTATCAGCACTAATCCCATCATGAGGGATCATTGGCACATGACCTCTTTGTGTTTGTTCAGAGAGTTCTGGTTTCTCCCCACCTCCCGATAGCATCCCACTGGGGCTTAGGGCTTCAACCTATGAATTTGGAGATGGGGCACAGACACTCAGTCCCTGACAGAGATGGAAAGAAGTAAAGGAAAGTTTGGCTTTAGGGTCAGAGAAAGTAAAATGTATTGAGGTTGCTGGTTGAAGGAAAAAAGAAGGAATTAGTTCTGACATAAATTTACTTCCGAGCTTTTACAGAATCAGTCTGTGTCTCCTTTGTCCTGCAGGTATTGAGAGCAAGGAAAAGGAGGCCAAAATCCAGCAGGCAGAACTTAAAGGGGTACTTGCTCAGGGGACATCAGAGAGGTTTGGGGAAGCTGCTCTCCAGAGCCCTGAGCTTGGAAGGACCTGTGAGCAGGAGCCTGGTAACTCTGTGGGAAACATGCCAGGGCCTCCTCCTCCCCAGCATGGCATCCTACCCATGCCCGATGACCTCAAGACTCATGGCTCCTTCTGGAAGCCTTTTCAGTGCCCCGAGTGTGGTAAAGGCTTCAGTCGGAGCTCAAATCTTGTCAGACACCAGCGAACCCATGAAGAAGAAAAGTCCTATGGCTGCGTTGAGTGTGGGAAAGGGTTCACTCTGAGAGAGTACCTCATGAAGCACCAGAGAACCCATCTGGGAAAGAGACCCTATGTGTGCAGCGAGTGCTGGAAAACCTTCAGTCAGAGACACCACCTGGAGGTTCACCAGCGGAGTCACACGGGGGAGAAGCCCTATAAGTGCGGGGACTGTTGGAAGAGCTTCAGCCGGAGACAGCATCTCCAGGTGCATCAGAGAACTCACACTGGGGAAAAGCCCTATACCTGCGAGTGTGGCAAGAGCTTTAGCAGGAATGCTAACCTGGCTGTGCACCGGCGAGCCCACACGGGGGAGAAGCCGTATGGGTGCCAGGTGTGTGGGAAACGGTTCAGTAAAGGGGAGCGGCTGGTCAGACACCAGAGGATCCACACCGGGGAGAAGCCCTACCACTGCCCTGCCTGTGGGAGGAGCTTCAACCAGAGGTCCATTCTCAACCGGCACCAGAAAACTCAGCATCGCCAGGAGATCCCTATGCAGTAAAGGTGCCCTGTGGAAATGCATCTCTTTTGCTAATGGAAAGTGCTGGACAAGGCGGGACCTTGCAAGACCACCAAGTGGAGTGAAACCTTCCTGGAGGATGTAATTCATCTTTACTCACTGAAGGACTTTGGAGGGGCTGTAGAAGGGTTATGGGTTGCAGAAAGACACTTTGACCCATTTACTTTCCACTTGTTCAAAAGGAAAAAGGGCAAGGCCTGGTTCCTTTTGAGTTCCCAGAGATCACAGCCTCTCGCATCTCTTACCTAGGTGGTTCTAACAGTTTTTCTTACCATCTTTTGGGGAAACGATATCCTGAGTTTTAGTTCACGTTGAGGTTTTTCTCCTTCAGTTGGATGTTTATATCCATCTGAGCAAGTC
The DNA here is from genome assembly GCA_007922815.1 of Macrotus californicus. Lineage (NCBI taxonomy): Eukaryota > Metazoa > Chordata > Mammalia > Chiroptera > Phyllostomidae > Macrotus > Macrotus californicus. The sequence continues at coordinate 5,563 of VMDR010015890.1, read as the reverse complement.
TGGTGGTCAAGGCAAAATTTTGTCCAGTGTTGGCAGCTTGAACCTAATTTTTGTGAGGTCTGTATCTTGCCTGCAAGGATATAGACTCTGTCTCCCTTCTTCCCCCCTACTCTCATCCATTTAATAAATATTTATTGAATACCTACTACATGCCTGGCACTGGGAATACAATGGTTAATGAGACAGATGAGACCTTGTTCTCCTGGAGCTTGTGATTTAGCACTGGAAGCACCCACATAAAACCATTGAATGTCGTGTTCTTAGTCATGTTTAGTAGTGAGTGGTGTGTGAGAAGGTATTTTTGTGCTCACTCATTCTGCCCCATCTGCTTGGGTGCTGGATCTCTCCCTCCACAGTTGGGGTCACTCAGGCAGCCTCATTTGTTTTACTTTGTAGCCCGCTTTGTAACATTCTGCCTTCATCTGTAAAGTTTCCCCATTCCATTCGTTGTAATATAGCAACTGTCCACATTACCTATTAGGAAATTAATATTTTGCTATTGATCACTGAATAAAGATGTGAGTATTTTAAAAAAGCATTCAGTTCTGTATAACAATCTGATAAGTCTGAAAGATGAACTAGTATTAATACTCTAATGACACTGTACAGTATATAAAATGCTTTTCGTGTTCTTACTTGATTCATTCCACACATATTTATTCATGTCCAACAGTGTGCCAGGAATTCTTTAGGTGCTCGAGATATATCGGTGGACGAAATGGAAAAATCCTTGACCTTGTGAAGCTTATATTTTAGTGAATGTATTTGATCTTCAGAACCACCCAACGTGGAGCCTGTGGATGTTCCCATGAAGCTTCTGAGCCTGTGTCTTGGTCCTGTCAGCTTCTTGCCCTGAAATGCATTTGCCACCTGCCCCTTGTTACTGAGTAATCTCTGTCCTCGGTGCATCTAGATCCTTGTCTTCTGAGGTGCTTGGGGTCCCGAGTGCCAACTGGAGATGATGAGATGGTAGCAATCTGTTTTGCATGAGAGTGCCATTTTAGGAAAAATAAAGATGTTTATAGGCATTTAAAAAATGCATTTCTTTAAAAATGAGAAGATGCAGTATTTGTAACTGTGTTTAAGGTTTCTGTTGTTATTTTGCCGTCACTAAAGGGTTTCCTTCCTGTGTGAAATTCTGGAGACCATAATTTGCATGGACTGCACTGCAGTGTTGTAATTCTGTGCCTCTGAATGCTGACTGCTGAGTAAGTCAGTGTTTTGATGTGATTTGTCTCATGATGCTTCTTTTACTGGGATTTTCCCCCCCATATTTCTGTTGTAAAAAAGATAAATGGTAATGATTTCAGCACAAACAGTTGCATTACTCAGTCCGTTTTGAAACACATTATTTTATCCATTTATTGGGAGATAGCCATGGTGTTTAATTTTGATATAGCGAATGACCTTCTGGCCTATCAGCTGTCCCCACAGGGCTGTACTAACCAGGATGTATCTGAGACATCTACTGTCTGAGATACTGGACTTTTCAGAAACATTGAGGTCCAGATGCAAAATCAACTTGTTTTTCCCCACTTCCCTTACCAGCCAGGCAAAGCTTAATGCTGGCCACCTTGCAGTCAACCCCAATGGAAGGCTTTTCCTAAACCTCTGGCTTCAGGTCTGTAGGACATGGGGGCTGACCTGGCCTGAATTTGGCCTTCTCTGAGAGGTCCATATTCCAAAGCTGGATGGGAGCCGGGGCCACCAGGGGCTGCGAGTTGCTCATCCATGCTCTTTTCTGTTTACCTGAATTAAGTTGTAGATTCTCTTTGATCATACACTTAGCCAGGCAGGCCTCTGGGTTTTCAGTCAGTTGAAGTCTCTTGAGGTAAGCTTCAATAAGGTTAGGCCTTACTGTCTTTCCCGCTTGGGCTCCACTGTGTGCTTAGGGGCCAAAGCTTATGGACAATGTTTCAGAAATGCCTCAAAAGAGAATTTTCCCATGTAATGTTAGTGGCCTTATTTTTATACCTATTCAATTGTCAAATATTTTATTTTCTGTATTTTTCTATTTAGAGATATTTTTAAAATAGAAAATTTCAAATGTGTAAGTGAATCCTCATGTATTCACCATCCTGCTTTAACCATTATAAACTCATAGTCAGTATTGCTTTATCTCTAACCCCTCCCAGTCTTCCTCCCCCACTGAAGAACTTCGAAGTAAACCCCAAATGTTTATAAATACTTTAGTGTATACCTCTAAAGGGTAAGGTCTCTCAAAGAATAACCATGATACTATTGACATACCTAAAAGTTAACAATTCCTAATTCCTGATTATTGTTTTTAGAAAACCTACATACTCTTAGAAGCTTTGAGTTAAGACCAAAGATTCATAATTTTAATTTGATTCTTTGTCTTCTAAGTCTAGTAATCTATAGCTTCTTTTCTTTCCTTTGAAATTCATTCACTGAAACAACTGGATTATTTATCCTGTAGAGTTTCTTACATTCTGAATTTTGTTGTTTGCACACTCATGGCATTATTTAATATAGTTCTCTGACCTCTGTGTCAACTAAAAACTTAGTGATGTAATCAGATTCATATTTCACACTTTGCAAGAACATGTAGATGATGGCATGTCTGGTAGTTTCTTGTTACATACTATCAGGAGCTTAGATCCACTTATTTCATTACCTATAAATGATTCTTCACTTACTAGCTAGAAAATGCTTCTGTAAGAAACTTCCCCTCATTAACTTCGGTTACTTTTAGATTCAGTTCATAGAGGAAAGGAAAAACTTGAATCTTTCTTCCCTTTACCTGTTTTCACAACAATGATTTGGCTGCTTTGCTTCCTGTAAAAGTGATCAATTACATTTTAAAAATCAAAATTAATTTATGGATTTAAGTCGATTTCACTGCAGTTATTCTTTATGAAGCTGAAATCATTCCACCTTTGGCCAGTGGGAGCCTCTAACTTGGCTCCAGATTCTTTTTGACACAACCCTAATCATCCTGGACAGTTTGTTTTCTGGTGGGGCAAGATGTTACAAGATCATCTTGTACATTTCCTGCCCCTTTGAGAGTGAAGGGATGTAATATTTATGTCAGGACAGTGGTGTAAAGTGGGATTCCAGGGTCACCTGATTTATGGCCCTTGATTGGGTGTCTGCAGCTCTTCACATGAGAGGAACGTTGTGTGCAGGGCTTGGCTGTGTGTGCCTTGCTACTGCGATGATGAGGAAGGGTGTCACTTCCAGGGTGTGATCTTTGTAGAGAGACCCTGTAGGGTAAGTGGAGGCAGTCTGGCTTCCTCACCCAGGTGTCTAGGCAGCTAAGGGAAGCAGTGTTCCCATAGCCCTGGAGGGGCCTGATAACTAGTGTTCTCACAGCCTTGAGACTGGGTCCGATAAACTGTTCCCATAACATGAAGTGGGCTCGCATGCGCAGAATCGTGTTATGTAATTTCCTGGCATTTTTCCGGCTTTGTTCACCTCTGACACTTAAACAAGTAGAGGCTTCTCACTAGACAGGGGCTTTATTCATGCCCACCCATGAATAAAGGCACGCCAGGCATCCCAGCGACTCCGTGAATATTTTTCCGTGTGCACAAACACCATGAACCTGCCCGGCCTTGAACGGTCACAACACAGACCCCTTTTTATCTCCTGGGTGGAGGCAGAGCCAGGTGCTTTCTGCCCAAGATTTGTCCTGGGGAGCTGTTTTTTTTTCTCCTGAATGCCATTTTGAGAAAATGAATGAATGTTGTCTTTAGGCTGATTAACTATACTTCAGTACTTTCAGTACTTGTTTTATCCCAGCCTAGGGGCAAGTAGGAAAACCTTTGTTTCTTAAAAAATAAGCTGGTTTCAAGTCGACGCCTCTCTACACTGCAACACAAGTTGACTTTCTCCACTCCTGAGGTAGGGAAGATAACTTGGCAGAACATACTTCTGTAGAGTCTACTTGCTCTTTTAAACTCTGCCGGAGTTTCTCAGCCTCGGCACTATTAACATTCTGTGCCAGATAATTCTTAGTTTTGGAGGCAGTCCTGGCTGTTTGCGTATCTTTGTTTAGCAGCATCCCTGGCCTCAACCTACTAGATGCCAGTAGCATCCCTTATTTGTCACAACTGAAGAGGTTTCCAGACATTGCCAAGTGTCCCAGGAGGGGCAAAATGGACCCAACTGAGAAATACTGCTCTTAGCCTTCAGGATAATAGCTAAAGCAAATAAGGTGGTTTAACTATTGAAAAAAATGACTGTCCTACCAAGGATGAGTGATTTCCTGCCAAGCCTAAAATCCCAACCTAACCTAGAAAACAAAGGAATTTTATCAGAAATCACTTGGATTAAATGTCGTATTGCCAAGCACAGCCAAGAGCTATTGAAGTAGAATCTCAGGGTAGGGTCTTTGTAGCGAGCACCCCAAATGTTCCTATGCAGGCAATCTGGCTTGTTGCTTTGGGTTTCTTTCAGGTGAGCACCTGCCATGGAAGCTGTACATCACAAAGAGCTTTTGTTTGGGTCTAGATGCACCTTTCTCAGTAAATGCAAGTGTGTAGTGGGGACAATTTAAGCTCAGTGCAGCTAGTTTCAATCTTTTACTCCATTATACAGTCTTCAAGGTGCACAGTAGACAGTAAATATTAGAAACAATGAAGCCTGGATTTCTACTATTTTAGCCAGAAAGCTTTCAAGCAGGTGCCTTAGGAGGAAGGAGCACAGCATCAAGTTGCCTCCTAGTGGCTCTCCTAGTCGGGCAGTTACCTTAAGCTATCGTGCCACCAATTACTGTTGCATCAAGATCACTTAGAAAGTTGTGTAAGTTCTTTATACATTTTGGATATTACCCCCTTATCAGATGTATCATTGGCGAATATGTTCTCCCATTCAGTGGGTTGTCTTTTCATTTTGTTGATTGTTTCCTTTGCTGTGCAAAAACCTTCTTAGTTTGATGCAGTCACAAGTGTTCATTTTTTCTGTTTCCTTTGTCTGAAGAGGTGTATCAGAAAAAATACTGCTGTGAGTAATGTCTGAGATTCTACTGCCTATGTTTTCCTATATGGTTTGTATGATTTCACATCTTACATTTAAATCTAATCCATTTTGAGTTTATTCTTGTGTATAGTGTAAGAAAATGGCCTAGTTTTATTTTTTTTTACATGTATCTGTCCAATTTTCCCAACACCATTTATTAAATAGACTCTCCTCTCCCATTATATGTTTTTGCCTCTTTGTCAAATAATTGACCAATAAGTCATGGGTTTATTTCTGGGCTCTCTGTTTTGCTCCAATGATCTATATGTCTGTTTTTAGGCCCATACCATGCGGTTTTGATATCAGGTAGCATGATATCTCCCTTTGTTCTTTGTCAGGATTGCTGAGGCTATTCAAATTCTTTTGTGGATCCATATAAATTTTTGGAATTTCTAGTGCTATGCAGTATGCCATTGAAATCTTAATAGGAATTGCATTGAATCTATAGATTGCTTTGAGTAGTATGGACATTTTAATGATGTTAGTTCTTCCTATCCATGGACACGGTATATGTTTCCACTTATGTACCATGAATATGGTTCACGCTTCCACTTATCAGTATCATTCTCAATTTCTTTCT
>VMDR010015889.1:0-21774 GCA_007922815.1 Macrotus californicus | reverse complement strand
TCATCAACAAAATAAAAACACAACCCACAGGAGAACATATTCACCGATATATCAGATAAGGGGTTAATATCCAAAATTTGTAAAGAACTTATAAAACTCAACACCAAAAAAAACAAACCCCTCAATTAAAAAATGGGCAAAGGACCTGAATAGAGTCTTCTCCAAAGAGGACATACAGATGTCCAGTAGACATACGAAAACATGCTCAATGTTACTAGTCATCAGAGGAATGCAAATTAAAACTACAATATGGTATCATCTCACATTTGTCAGAATGGCTATCATCAATAAGTCAATAAACAATGAGTGTTGGCAAAGATGTGGAGAAAGGGGAACACTTTTACACTGTTGATGGGTATGCGGATTGGTACAGTCACTGTGGAAAGCAGTGTGGAGATACTTCAAAAAATTAAAAATAGATCTGCTCTTTGACTCAGCAATCCCACTTCTGGGAATATATCCAAAGGAACCCAAAACACTAATTCAAAAGAACATAAGTACCCCTATGCTCACTGCAAAATTATTTACAATCTCCAAGATATGGAAGCAGCCCAAGTGTCCATGAGTAGATGAATAGATAAAATAACTACAGGATATTAACACAACGGAATACTGCTAGGCCATAAATTTTTTTAAAGCTCTGTGACAGTATGGATGGACCTGGAGAACATTATGCTAAGTGACTTAAGCCACTCAGAGAAAGAACAAATACCATATGATTTCATTCATATGTGGAATCTAATGAACAAATTGAAGTAACAAGGAAAATAGGGACAGATTCATAAATGGAGAGCAGGATGACAGCTAAGGGGGCTAGGGGGTAGGAGGTAGGGAGTGGAGGGATTGAGCAAAAAGGGAAAAAGACTCATGGACATGGAAAGCAGTGGGTGATTGCTGGGGGGCTGGGAGTATAAGGGGACTAAATGGTAATAGAAAAAAAATACAATAAAGATTATATTAAAAAAAATGATGATTAGATTCCCAGACTAACTTATTAAACTAATAATATACCCACAGAGGCATTTATAATGAAAAACAGTAGAAAGCAGTGAAAAAATTTTAGTAATAAAATAACAATAACAAAAGAATTGAACTTAAAACAACAAAAAAGCTTTACCTCATTACATAATGCCTGAAGAAAAACAGGTTTAATTGGAGAAAGAACAGGAAGTGGCATGGGGCATTCTGGGTACCTGGGGGGGTCATTACACACAAGGTTAGGTTTAGCAATTCTAGAATTTTAGAGATTAAATAATTGAACTTTGTTTTATCCATATGGAAACTGAGGACCATAACTCTTCCTTCTATCTAATTTCACTTCAGGACAGCTGTTTTTGCTATCAAGAAGAGCATGTGAAGTGGTTTGGTAGGAAGGGGAGTCTTGGGGCCAGGGTTAGACTACATGATTTGGAATAACAGGAGGGAGAGCAACTAGGTACCTAGCGCACGAACAGGGCAAGTAATTAAGTTATACTGTGGAGAATCTTGTATTGCATGTGTAACATTTTTTTTTCTCCTGCTGTACTTTTTGGGTCTGAGATTAAAATCAATTTTTAGATTCTATTAAAATTAAAGATTTCTATCCCACCAAAACACAACATGGCATTCTAGGTAAAGCTCAGAGCCAACTGATTGGGTTCAAATCACGATCCACCATTTATTAGCAGTGTGAAACCTGGGCTGAACAAGTCAGTTATCTTTCTGGGCCTCATACTCCTTATGTGTAAAAAGGAAGAATAAAATAGTGTTATTAAAGTTACTGTAACAACTGTGTTAATACATGTAAATCCCTTAGAACAGTGGCTGCTCAAAATGTTTAATTGCTGGAAGAATATTGCTTTTGTTATTATTACTCTTACTGCTATTATTAGCACTACTGTTATGACTCTTTTTTGTCATCTGGATGATCCAAAGTCAAGTCTGTGATACACTATTTAATGATTTCTGGATAGCTCCAAATGATAACAGTTTCTGCAATGCGTAGTTTAACCCTGGTGCATACTCATTATTTTGGAGAACCAAACTCCAAAGTACCACAGTAAAGAAACCAGAGTAGTTATTTCTATTATTAACTGAAAATAAACTGAATAACGACATTTCATGCCTATATGGCAAAAAACTAAAGAAATAAAAATTGTGTTAAAATACTCACGTGCTAATGAGTATAAACATCTGGAGTTTTAAAAATACTAGGCAACTGATTTCTAACTTTTTCAATGAAACTTACACTTCAAACTAATTTTCCCATTTTCCTCCAAATCATTCTTGTTAAATCTCACAGAAACGATAGAAGACACCACAAAGCTCCAATTCCAATAAAGAAAAAAATTCCATTCTTCCACTATTCTCCATACCAAAATTATCCATTAGTAAATCCCATAAACTTTTCTCCATTATATCAACAATTAACATTCTAATAGTCTATGAGCTTCAAACTTAGCTCATGATTCAAAAAAAAATCTTCTAACAAATGAGCAATAGAAAGAGATAATCTGATAAAACATCAACAGCACGCCCACAGCAATTATTTTACTTAAGTCAAATGCTAAACACTTTTATTCTGAGATCAGTCATTATTCACAGGTGATGTGATTTTGTATGTAGAAAATCCAAGACAATGAACAGAAACACTATTAAAATTAATAAGTGAGTTTAGCAAGGTCACTACATATAAGATTAATATTCAAAATTAAAATTGTATTTCTGTATGTCAGCAACAAATAACTTGATACCATTGTCTTATGGGATGAACTGTGTCTCTCCAAAATTCTTGTGGTGAAGTCTTAACCCCTAGAACCTCAGAATGGGACTGTATCCGGATAGAGGCTCTTAGAAAGGTAAGGAAAGTAAAACGAGGTCTAATCCAATACGGGTGGGCCCTAACCCAACGTGACTGGTGTCCTCACAAGAGGATATTAGGACACAGGCACACATGTAGACACAGAGGGAAGACCATGTGAAGACACGGGGAGAGGCCTTAGAATGAAACCAACTCTAGTTACACCTTCACCTTGGGCTTCTAGCCTCCAAAACTGTGAAAAAATAAATACAGTTCTGTTCTTTAAACCACCTACTGTGTGGTACTTGGTCATGGTAGCTCTAGCAAACTAACGTGTATTGGCACTAGTATCACGAAATACCCAGACATAAGTCTAAGTAAATATGTGTATGACATCTACACAGAAAACTTCAGAACATTAGTGAGAGGAATTAGAAAGCCCCAAACAAAGGGAGGGATATACTACACCCATGAATTAAAGACTCAATATTGTAATGCCATTTCTCCTTAAATTAATCTATAGCTTCAGTGTAATCTCAGTCAAAATCCCAGCAGGTTATTTTTTGTTGGAACTGGCAAATTGATTCTAAAATAGCTGAAAACAGCCATGGCACTCTTAAAGAATGAAGTTGGAGAAATTACACGACCAGACAGCAGGATTCATCACAAAGCTGTAATAATTTAAAAAGTGTTCTAATGAGCCAATAGAACAAAACAGAGAATTCAGTCAATTAATTTATAACAAAGATGAAAATGAAGAATATAGTGAGGCTTTTCAGTATACAATATTGGGACAAATGGATCTCCACTTGGGGAAAAAAATGAATCTTTACTCCCAGTACATGCCACACACAAATCAATTTCAAGTGTGTATCTAAATGTGTCGGTAAACAATAGCTCCCAAAGGATACCCTAGGAGCATATTTTCATGACTTTAGGATAGGGGAAAAATCTTTAAACAAAGCATAAAAATGTCTTATCTAATTACAAAGAAAAAATCGATCATTTGAAATATTTTTAATTAAAAGAGAAGATATTTTTCTACTACAGAATAAAAGGTATCTAGGATACATCTATCTAACACAGAATTTGTATCAAAAGTATAAAGAACGCCTAAGTCAATACAGGAGACAGAGAATCAAATATTAAAATGGACAACAAACTTGACTAAGCACTACCCCCCAAAAAAATTAAAATCACAAAAAAAAGAAAAAATTTCAATTTCAGCACAGAAATGCACATTAAAACCATAACGTGGAACATTGTAAATCACCACAATGACTAGCATTTATTTTTTGGAACACTGTCAACGCCCAGTGCTGACAAGTGTGTGAAGCACCTACAACTCTCGTACGTTGCTAGTGGCAGTATAAACTGGTAAAACCATTTTGGGAAACCATCCACACACGGCGGCACCTACTGAAGTGGAACACGCCCATAATCTACGAACTAGCAATTTGACTCTTACACATATTCCTAACAGAAATGGGTACATACGTACTCCAAAAGACACACAAAAGTATTCACAGCAGCACTTTCTGTGATAGCCCCAAACTGGAAATAACCCAAATAGTAGAACGAATTAATAAAACATGGTATATTCATATACTGGAATACTATGCTTCAATAAAGGTATACAAATTACTGCTATGTGCAAACACAGAAGAATTTCACAGACATAAAATGGATCAAAAGAAGCCAGACATAAACTCATAAATATTATAATTCCAATGAAATGATATTTAAGACCAGACAAAAATGACTTGCAGTGACTGAAGCCAGGACAGTGGCTGCCTTTGACAGGGGGAGTAAAGGGACAGCTGTGACTGGGAGTGGCTATAAGGGAACCACTAAAGTGCAATTTTGTATAAAACTTGGCAGCCTTAAACTATTCATTGGCGTGCACTCACAGGTTTTTTTAAGTAAGCTTTTAGAAATTGAAGTGTACTATACATGTAAAAAGTGTATGAAAGGGGATAGCTTGTTTACAAATAAAACCACCTATATAACTGCTACCCAAATCTACTTACGTCTCCAGCCTCTTCACATGTCACTCAACTTTCATTCTGGATACTGTAGCCACACTTGCTTTCTCTCTGCCAAACACTACTCACCAGGATGCTCTCCTGCCTGCTGGGGGCCTTTGCCCATCTCTGGGATGGAAACACTTCCTTTCTGGCACTAATACAGATACTGTCCAATTGGAGAAACCTCTTTGCTCTCAAGCCTCACTTCAAGAAGCCTTTCCTAATCTTTGACTACTTTAAATTCCTTCTTATGGCCTCTTATACTTTTTTCTGTCGGATCTGTCATTGCTGCAGTTTTATATTTTAGATGGTTTATTTGATTAATGTCTGTAGATACTAATAACTAATTATGCAATTAATTAGTAAATAACATAGACATTAATTACTAGACTCTAAGCAGATGCTCACCATTATACTTCCAGCAGAGAGCAAAGGGCCTGTCACATAATATGTCCTCAATGAATATTTGTTGAATAAATGAAATTAAAGAAATATAATGAAATCAAACTATAAAGTAATATCATAAAAACAAGAAATGGAATTGGTGAGTTTTCCTTAATACTGAAATTTTAATTTTGCGGTTGTTCAAGAGTAAATTTACAACTATTTACACATTTTGGAAACCATCATTGACATCAAGATACCAAGCTTTTTTTACCAGAGTTGGAATCCACCCTTGTTCTCTAAAAGTGTTCCTTTTTCATACAGCAAGTTTCCTTGTTCTAGAGTGGGTACTTCTAAGCTTTTTATAGCCAAACCCACACTCAGAAGTTAACAGGGCAGAGCTCCATAACAAGGTTAACTAGTTAAAAACAAACAAAAATCTCTTTTGATGAGTCTCCATATTCTAGGAAGGGGAAGTTAAAGAAAACAGGGCTAACCCTGTCTATATCAAAATTTCAATCAACCTTCAATAAAATTGAGAAAAAAGGATGACTCAAAATCATAATTAAAAGTAATAAAACCAAAGCACAAAAAAGATCTCATTCAATCTTACCCAGTTAACACTATCCAACGTAATTCCAAAACCACTTACTTAAAGTGCTAAGTATTTAAAAAACAATTCCTATTCAGCTAATACTGCCCAATAGTGTAAAAACAATGAGCACAGAATTATATAAACACCAAACACCACATGAATTGAAGATAGCAGACCAAACGCATGTCATCTGTTGAAACGGTGCGGTGCGTTACTGTTGACTACTGTGGAGCGAAAGCCTGTGCAACATTGTATCACAGCTCTACAAACCATCTTCTTCACTTCCTGCAGGCTGAGCACACACGAGACCACTAAACCCAGTATTATGGAAGATCACATTTTAATAGTATCTTCTGTCTGCTGAGTTTACAGACATCCCTGCATTCATAAGTTAAAATACCAACGCTATTAATACTATCTCAGTGTCTTCCTAACTTCCAATGCTCCTGGAGTTTGTAAGTGCCCAAATAAATCTAGAGTGATGACATGTTTTAAAAAAAAAATACACACAAAAAGCCCATCTCCGTCTCAGGCCCCTCATTTTTAACAGCAAAGTCATGAGGTTATACAGGTACTACCTTCTCCCCTTTCCCTCATTCACACTTTCCTTCCTACTCTCAGTTTTAAAAATAAAATCACTTCTTGGAGAGAATTAGAGACTCCTCTTATTCTTGGATTAACAGAAGACACAGGTTTTTTGCACAGGTTGACATGGTTATCAAAGCCTAAGTTTAAGGTTATCCAGGAATCTTCTACTCATTCCCCTCAGCCCATCCCACATCTCTGCACTTCCCAGGAAGTCCAGTTAAGAAATGGCCACTGTGGGAAATACATACTTCATTGTTGATGGGAATGGGCCACTTTACTGTGGGATTTATCACAATATGATCCTTAACGATGACAATATAATTCCAAAAAACAGACACTTCCTACTATGTTCTAATTTTTTCACAATGCCAAATTTAGCATTACATAATCTGCCACTCCAAGTAATACAGCCCAAGTAATTTGTTATACTCCCTTTTAGTTTTTATTCATATAGTTATTTTAACATAATTGTTGTCAAAGAATGTGTGTAATTTTGTATCTTGTTATAAGTTTTTCATGTTAAAATACAGATTTTTGCACTTATTTTGAGACTGCCCAGAATATCCCACACGTTGTACTTCTGAGGGGCGGTTCTAGTAGTTTGCTGTTTCTTGAAAATGTCACTTTATATTTTCCTGTTTTCCTAAATTTGTCTCTTTCCAGATCTAGAATACCAAATAAAGAATGAGCTACTTCATCCTTCTTATACTTTTTTGCAATCCCCGTTGTTTTTAAACAAATTTCCCGTGAGATGCTACAGCTATAACCGAATAAAACAGTCTAAAGCCAGCACTGTCACAGCCTGCACAAAGGTAGGGTCCCCCCTACCCCCCTTCCACCCTTTCTTCTCTTTTCCACCCCCAAGTTCTTTCTTTGGTGGTTATTAAAGTTAATAATCTACTTTTTGGTTACAACTGTATATTAGGTTGATGATTGTTAATGCCTCTGTCTGAACTTATTAAGTTTGGGCCACGTGCAAATTTTATTAATGGCACCGAATATAGAAATATCATTACACTCTACCCCACCTCTGTAGAAATCTTTTGAAAGGTTTAGGTGTGAAATAGAACTTTTCCCACTGTGTGTTTTGGGGAAAGAGAAAAGAGTTAAGAGAGATGGCCCCCTAACTTGCTATTGCGATAGAGACTCCAAGTTCCTAATGACAACGGCATGTCTGTCGTGGCCAAACTCACCGGCAGGCCAACAAGAGGACTTGTTTAAGCATTATGGGGAATACCAGGCATACATCTGAAGTCACAGGTTCACGGGTCTAGCAGGAGCTTGCCTTACCGTGTTCTGGCCACTGTGTTTGGCAGATCTGCCTGGTGGGCACAGGTGTCATGCTGGAGAGCTTCCCTTTTAATTCAGGAAGTCCCTTTCCAATAGCTGCAGCCTTGTCAACAGAACCAGGAATGGGGTTCCTGGCAGTAACATGCCCATACAAACCAGCGTGCTAAAGGGACCATGCAGTCTTCTAGGTGCCAACGAGGTCACAGACTGTAATGATGTAGCTAGCTTTCCACAGTGCAGACAGGTCAAGAAGTTGATGGGATAAGAGCAGAAACTAACCATTTTAAGAAAGTTGTCATATTTTTCTAGATTCATGCCTATCATGAGTGTGAGGAAAATTTTGGTCCTATCCTTTAAAAATATGCTCAATTTTTCCAGGGCAATAAATATGTCAGTGTACACCACTACATAATCAGTATCATAATCATTTGGTGTGATGCTGATAGATCTTACCCTGCCAGGACAACAATGGGCTCTCCATCAGAAGCTTCCTTTTCTCAGCCACACCTTATACTTTCCATTAGTTGAACAACATTGTTACAGTCCATGAATGAGACATCGATGGCTATGCTCTTCACCTTGCAAATGTTTTCAGCATACTAACAAGCTCGGTATGACCCAAGTCAATTTAATTGATAATTCACTACCTTTTCTCAAAACTGTTAGCAATGCAATCCAGTGATCAAGGAGAATAAGAGTATGAGGGCTACTGGGAATCAAAGGGTCGCTGGTTTGATTCCCAGTAAGGGCACATGCCTGGGTTGCGGGCCAGGTCCCCCGTGGGGGGTGTGCGAGAGGCGACCACACATTGATGCTTCTCTCCCTCCCTTTGTCTATAAATAAATAAAATCTTTAAAAAACCAGAAATTTATAAAAAAATCATATTTATTACTTACATTTGATGTAAGTTACTTTAAAAAAAGTGATCTTACTACCAAACATCCCAAATTTTCTTTTCAATTTAACTGTAGTTAAATTTTAAAGACTACTTTCTCTTCAAATTCTGATTTCCAACCAACCACACATGGGCTCTGGGCAGTTTGGCAATCCTCAATCCCCTTTCCTTTCTTCTAATAAATCATTCCAAATATTTAAAATTGTTCTCAAATCCTTTAATTGCTTCCATCATCTCCACCCATTTGAGGTAGACGGGCGCGTCCGTAAGAGCACAGAGAACACAGCAGCTGTCTCTTTTCCAAGCACATCTACATTCCTGTCCAGAAACCTGTGCTCTTCACACCAGCACTTCCACACCTTCCTGGATCTTTCTCAATCACTTACTTTTAATAACTCCTTTTCTAATGGCTATTTCTTCTTAATTTATAAACACATCCTAATCTCGCTCATTTTACAATACTCTTTTCTTCTATTGATTAGCTATGTCTTTGTTCTTATCACTTCATCGAAAAAAACCCCTCTACTCTTAATCCTAAATAATAGCACAAGAACAATCATAATTAAAACTGCATTAACCCATTCAGTCCTCCCAGAAATTTTGGGAAGGTAGGTAGTTTTTATCTTTGAGTTGTGGAGGAGGAAACTGAGGCACAGAAAGGTAAAGTAACTTGCCCAATACCACACAGCTAGTGAGCTAGCTGGAAGACCAAGTCCCAGAGCCCAAGTTCTTTCCCACTATACAGCACTTCCTTTATCCCCTGGGTGGGCATATTTACACATATGACCTCAATTGTTAATTATATGCTGATAATCACTATTACCAATATTTCCAGACTTGATTTCTCCCTGGTTTCACTACTACTTATTTTGGGATACTTTAATCTCAATATATTCGAAAGACTTAGCCTCCATCTCTCCTCTCACTATGCTTCCTCTATGCCACTACAAAATACAAATCTATTCACTCTGCTTCTTAACTTACAAATCTTCAATGAATCTGCATTACCTGTAGAAGGGGATCTCAAACTCTCCGGCCAAGCATACAAGGCTCTTTACAACCTGTTCCCGAACTACCGTCTCACTCTTACTCTTGCCATTACTTACTCGTATCATCCTCTGATCACCAAACTCTGAAAAGTATGCTACGCTCTATCACATGTTCCACACACAGTGTTCTCCCAACTTAGAAAGTCATTCCTTATCTTCTCCTCTTGATAACTCATTATTAATCTGTACTTTCCCAACTACCCACCCTGTCCCTTCCGGTAAAAGCTAATCTCTCTCCTACTTCTGTATTCCTACAACATATGTTTTAAAAAATAAAATATCATCACAATATTATTATATTATATTGTATTATCATTAGTAATCTAGACTATGAACTCTTAAGAGCTAGGACATTCTCTTATTGATATTTGTATCCAGGATCCAGAGCAGAGCAGTCACTGAGAACACATTTGATGAATGAATAGATGTAGCTCTTTGTTAATATTCAAAATAAATGTGCCCTGGACATGAGAAGATAAATTAATAATCATAGGAGATATCACAATCTTAATTAATCATTATTTGCCTATGAAAAGCCTAAAAACTTAGCAACATACGGAGGATATACATTTAAATATTAATAGAAGAATAGACTCTCTTTCTTGAAGTGGCAGTGAACAAAGAACTTTACCATTTACATGAGCAGTCTTTGAGTAAGTAATAAAATACATGTAGACAAAAAAATCATAAAGGGCCTCTACCCAAGCCACAAGACTTGATCATAAATAGCCATCAAATTATAAATATTACAAAACATCCCCAAAAAACAAACACTGAAGTGTTAGTCTCAATAGTTTTCTCCACTACGCTAGTTCCTAGATATATAAAATATTTCAGCGCCAACATAACACAGCCATAGCATTTACCAGAGGGTTTATTAAGTTTCATTTATAACTCACTACGGCAGCAGCTTACTCCAGCAACTGAATGTAGGTGTGAAGGGGACTAAAGTTGTCTCACTGAGACACAAGTGTGCAAAGCCACCCCGCTCAGTTTATTATAATAGAAAAGGTAAACTCTATTAAGTAGATCTTAAAAAACCTCAACCCCCAAAGCAGTGTGATTTCCAGTATGTTTGAAACAGTTGTTTCCTCTGCATTCTGTTGAGAAAACAAAAGTGTAAAGGTTCTAAGATAAGGTGATGACAGGGATGCAAGCAGAACAGAGCCCAGTAGTGATAAAACACCCAAGAAGTTCGGTTCCTCCCACTGCAACGAGTCAATTAAGTGTGTCTTATTTCTTTAAAGATTGTTGAGTATTTCACTGAGAGTTTTTCCAAACATATGTAAATCCAAGTATCAACACTGTTTGATTGTATTTAATACCATGAGTCGTCTTGAAGTTTCTGTCTTGTTTATATGCTTAGGCTCACGCATGGGCTGGTCTCTAAGTTCAGAGTTCAGAATAATTCAACTTTTAATATATGTAATGAAAAATTACACTTAAGTCACTCACCAGAACACAAAAGCAACATCAATATTGCTCTTGCAGACTAAACAAAAGCAGGAGTCGTCAGTCTTTAAAACTTTTACTGTTTTTCTAGCCTCAAACAGGAAAAGCATTCTGGAAATATAGGGCTCATTAATGGAGCCCTTTAAACTACTGTTGGAACTTAGGATTTTTGCCACATAGGTGGAACTCTATGCAGAGATTTAATGGCCATTCTTATTTATATTTGTCAGTACTTTAAAATTTTATACTCTACAGAGAACAGCTGATGTTTGATATCACAAAGTTCACCATTAAAACTATAGTATATCAAGTTCAAGACATACAAAATAGAAATAAAACTTTCATTTGCTAAGGAAAACCTTATCACGTATGGTTGACTTTTCTTCCTGCATCACCCAATTTATATTTTTATCTTACTTAGGATCTATGGCTTAAAAATAAAATGAATTAAAATTAATTAAAAATAATTCAATACAAATACTAAATCACCGAAGCACTAGAATAAAAACAAATCTCTAGGAATGCTTAAACAAAAATTCTGGGGCTTGAGAAAGAGATATTTCCATGCTTTCCCCGCACTGACAAAGGGCAGGTAATAATGATGGCTTGTATGACAATATTGTCTTTGTTGGTTTAGCCCCAACAGAACTAAAGATTTCCTGATTACAACTTTGTAATCTAAGTCAACTGAAAAGATTTCTGGAGAAGGGAAACAAAGAGGAGTCTGAGTCCAGCATTTAAGTGGAATGTATTACCTAAGTTTACTCTTCAGTGTGGGGCACGATAAATAAGAGGGGCTCTTACATCCATCGCCCCTGCTAGGTCATGACCTGAACTCACTGTACTGGTGTAAAAGAGAAAGTTGTGCAGGAGACTCAGACCTGCATGCTTTTCTGCTCCACCTTCAGGATCTTGTAATCACACAGGGCCTTACAATGAAGTGTTCACTCTGTACTGTATCGCATTGTCAAGATTTTTAAACAGTTGCTTTTTTATTGTAATGAGCCAATTATGAGTCAGTCACTCAAGCAGTCATTAACAATAGATTTTTTAATTGCATTTTTAATGAATTTTATTTTGGATAAAAGCCCTTAAAAGTACCTATGGCAAAGGGTAATCATACATTAAATTAACAGCAAAATCTGTTTAATAATGACTTGTCTCTTTTACTACAACAAAATAAATTCCAGTGAGAACGTAAAAAATTGACAGTGTCAGGGAAAAAGGGTTGGGGGTAGAGAAGGAAGCTGTATTCTATACCGCTAAAAAAATCAACATGAGAACATGCTTCTTTTTGCATTGAGCTATCTCTTTGTTCTTTCCTAATTTTAAAGCACAAATAAAACATTATCTTACCAACACAGACTTTGCTCTATATTTAGAAATTATCAGGGTTATGAATATTTTGTACATAAGTTAATAAGGCTTCATATATAGAATAAGCTAAACTGTAAAGAAAAACAAATGTAATGTTCTCAGCTATAAAGATATGTTTAAAACTGTTGTTTAAACACTCTAGTGTAAAAAATCTCTATTCATCTCAACGTCTGTACATGAACGGAAATGTTCTTGCTGAAGATAAAGAGACATTAATGAAAATTTGAATGAGCATAGTTTGTGATCAGTCAGATACATAAGTGGCTTTTAAGTCAATTCTGTTGAAATCTCATCTTAGTCATGATTAAGACCTTGCTGCTCACGTGATTTAATAAATCATTAATTAGGAAGTTTTAAGCATGCACACTGATATTAAAAAAACTTCTTTGGGGGCTACACATGTCATATTCTGGTTGGATTTTAAATATATATATAACATATACATAACTTATATATACATATATTATATACATATATTTCATATATGTACATATTATATATCTTATGCATATACACAAAACTATTCCCATAAAAGTGTCAGTACACACTCTGATTTTGTTGAAAAAAAAAAACAACTTTCTTGAGTGTTCAAGGTTTTAAAAACCTTGTGTTTTCTGCCTCAAGAATGGGCTGACTGAAAGCAGGAGGCTCTGCAGCCTCTGGTTAATTAATCTGTCGGCTGAATGACAGCGTGCCTAGGGGCATGGAGCTGGCATCCCACACAGGGCCCCAGCGCTTTGCCTTGGAGAGCTGCATGCTGCACACCAAGGCTTCGCCCAATAAACAGCAGAGAGGCCTTCAGAGCCTTTCTTCTTCTGTCTCAGACATTCCACTTAATTAATGTAATCCCTCTTTATCTAAAAGTTTTAATAAATTTAGAAGGTAAGGTAAAATCAACACATCTATGCCACTGAATGCAGTAACTAGTTGCTCTAGGACTTCTCTTAGGTACCAAAAGGCTTCTCTACAAGGCATAAAGAAAATGAACACAAAAAAGGTGATAAGATGTTCAGAAACTTTCAAACATGCTACTTGATCTATTAAAAAAAACATATTTGTGCAACCCAATGTTTAAGAATTGATGAAATGAATCTGGCAATTTCCATTTCACTGAGCTTAAAGATCTCATGTTATAAAAATATAAATCATATACCCACCCCAAAACACTTTGAAAATTACTAATACCTAATCTTGAGCAAGGTAAGGCTATTTTTTTAGCAACAGGATACAAAGGACATTCTCCTAATCCCTTTTACCGCCAGAACAAAACATCTTTCAAATCAAGATAAAATTGCTACATCATGAATGTTAATATCATTCTGAGAAAAATAATACCTTATGACTAGAAAAGACCATCCCTTTAGGGAGAAATGTTGTGTTAAAGTGGATTATTCTTTTAGGTGTATAATAGAATGGCTTCTACCTAGTCCCAGATGGAAAATCAAAATCTGCATTTAAATGGAAATATTTTAAAACAGATAGGACAAAAGGCTAACACCGTAAGGAATACCTCCTTCCTTACCTTTTAAAAATCCAAAATGCTTCATGACAACTTTTCTGGGAAGTGTGGCTTTACGATTTTGTCTGGATGTTTGTCTCATTTTTATGAAGAGCTTGCAGCACAACATAATTTCACAGCCTTGTGATTAACACATACTATTGTGCCTATTGTATCAAATTCACAAATTGGATGAAGAAGTTGGGCTGCAAAATTCATACTATTACAAGAAACAGATTTATGATTCAGGCTTATGTAGAGTTAAAATGAGTCATCTATTTTCTTCCTATTTTTTAACCATGCTGTTTTATATGTAATTCTTACAAGGCAATAGCAGTTTGTTGAAATCAAATAAAATCTGAGTTTCTTCAGCATTGACTCAAATCACCATCATGGTTAGAGTAAAAAGAAAGCAAAATGCTAGGCAATGTTATAACAACTGCTCTTTGTGACCTGAAAGATTATTTTCAGTTCTTTGATAGTTGGGGCAATTTTCTTAAATTCTGAAGGAGCCTGACAGCACCGCACATTTCTTAATGCTTGCATTTACTTTTACATTATAAAACAATAAAACAGCAGGATAATGTTCATGCGGTTTAGAGACTTGTAACATTACCACAAATAATTTTACTGTATTATGGCAAAACATAAGCTTTTTAAATGTAGGCTTACCAAAGAAAGGGCAATCTATATTCACTAAACGTACACAGACAAATAAGATGGGAAATATAACTTAAATGTGGTACCTACTTCTAAAATAATGTTCTAAAATTTTTGAAAAAGTAAAATCCATGCTGAGAGTTTTCTTTGTCATAAATTAAAATAAAATTAATTCACAAGCACAATGCTTATTGGCAAGGGAAAGGCTGCCCACCTTTCTTTGAGTTTATGATAGAGTAAGTGGCTTCTCAGGAACCAACCATATTAGGTAATTTGATCATTTTTCTTCAACCACGTTGTAAACCAAGATACTTCACAATCGCCAGGTTTAAAGAAACACGTGTTCTGACAGTGGCCACACTCTATTGCTGCACTTCAAATAATGGGCTGGCCTGTAGAACGTGGCCTCATCATCTGCCTTCTAAAACCAGCTCATCTTCTAATAACTCTGCTGCAGGTTCTGATATATCTTTATTGCTAGAAGCTGCCTGTTTTTGTACAGAACACCAGGTGGATCTCTTCATTTAATGTATGTAAAAGACATCTTATTAAAAGCATAATGGGAACAGCTACTGCATATGTACTGGGTGATCTTCTCACTTTCAAAAGGTAATGCAGTCCAACCCAGTTGCCCATGATTCTCCTAGAGATAACCACAAGGATGAGGAAGAGTAGAAGCATTTTCCCGAAGTAACCTAATTCCCGTTTACACACTATGGCCTCTATCCTTGCTCCCAATTCCCCACCCTTCAGCCTCACTCCCAAAACTCCCAGCAGAAGTTTTTCAACTATCAGTGGGAGATAATATAAAATAAAATCTAATTACCAAAAGTGAACCTTGATGCACGTTATCGTTAGTCTACACTGGCAGCAAACTAGATTAGGGAAGCTGTATTTGGAACCATCACAGAAGATCTAAGACTCACAAATCTTTTAAATCACAGTGCTTCACAACTGCCTAAAATAAAGAACAAATGTAGAAACACATCAAATTATGGTTTGAAAGAAAATGTTAAGCCCTTCATTCTTATAGATATTAGACTCTTACAGCGAATGTGTAAAGAAACTGACCTTTAAACTAACAGATTCCTGTTCCAAAATAAATGATACTCTCAGGCAGCAGGTAACCAGAATCTGAAACCTGACTACTTAAAGTGTGGCCTCAGACCAGCAGCACTGGTATCACCCTGGGCACATGTTAAAAATAAAATCTCTGGCTCCACCCAGACCAACTGAATCAGAACTTGAATTTCTAATAAAATACCCTGAAGATTCATGCATATTGAAAGTTCAAGAAGCTCTGTTCTAATTTTTCTAGTTCCACCACTTATTCTTCATTGAGAGACACAAAACAGTGCAGGACAGAACAGCTTCTGCTGATAAAAACACATAAACATTACAGATGACCACAATTTAAGTAAAAGAGAAAGGGAACAGATGTAGATAAAACTTGAGCAATTAAATTAGATCTAGACCCTGCAATCTTTAACATCTGAAAATTCACGTATATGTGTGCATGTGTGTGCAAGCACAGATGCAGATGAAAGAGAAAAAGTGAAGACAGAAGGAGAATGAGGGAAAAGAATAAGGAGAGAATGGAACCACGGAAGGGTACAGAGCATGTACATATAGAAGTGTTCAGAGCTGCAAGCAGCAGAAACAAAGGGAGAGCCCAGCAGCCTGGAGACCAGCAACAGCCCCTCTCAACAGCAGCCCACACACGTCTTACACACACGCCCAAGCCAGTGTTGTGGGAATGCCTTTCATATCACTATTAAGAAACTACGAAAGACGAAGGATTAAAAAACCAAATATGAGGGGGACCCCCCAAAGTGGAATTTATTTGTAAAAATTGTGTATTAATTCTTACATGTTTAAACTTCAGTCACCTTCAAAATACTCTCCATTTGATGCAATACACCTGTGGAGACTTTTATTCCACTGCTCAGAACAGTTTTTCAACTCATCGATTGTGATGCCTTTTAGTGCCTCTGCCGTTTTTATTTCACCTCTTCCACATCTGCAAACTGTTTCCCTTTGAGGACTTTTTTTTATCCAGGGAAACAAACAAAAAAATGTCACTTCAGGGAGATCAGGTGATTAGGGAGGGTGGGGCACAGGGATCAAGCCGTTTTTGGTCAAAAACTGCTAAACTCTCAGTGCCTTGTGGGCAGGGGCGCTGGTAAATCACCCATCAAGAAATGAGCAAACGCACTGAAAGAGTCTTCAAAAAAAAATTCGCTGAAGCCAAACACAGCCTCTCACACCAGCTGGTACACTGGTACAGATGGGTTCCTAGAACACTCACCTAGTGGGGGAAGCCTGTACTACAAGGGCTCCACCCTCCAGAACATAATTCTGGGTTCTTTGGGGGTCCCCCCTCATATGTAGCAGCCATAGCATTGAGAAAGTAAGGAAACCAACAGTAAAAGGTAGTTATAATACTGAAAAGGTCAACTATTATCCTTTTCTCCAAAGTCTAAATAATCGTTTAGTAAAAATTACCATAAACCAACATTTTTTCTTACAAATGAACTTACTATTATTATATTATTATTATCATTTTACTAAGTTCACTAACTAAATTCAAAACAGCAGCACAAAAAGTTCTGCTTTGTTTTTAATGATATAGTAAAAATAGCCAACATTAAAAACAAAAGTTCGTAAGAAAAGGGAGGGGGGAAGAATAAGATAGTTTCTATGCAGTAGATAGTGGACATAAACTAGTGAGTTAAATCTGAAGTAATAATTGAGAGGATCTAAAATATACATAAAATACTATATCTGATTTCCATCATCATGTATTTGATGAGAGAAAATTAGAACTAATTTCCTAAAACTGCCAAAGTTAAGGATGCCAATAGAAAAAAAACTAGTTGGTATCAAGGAGGAGAACACAGAATGGCTAGTTAGAAAACAGAACCTATCTGAAAGAAAATGAGTTGTAATTAATGCTACATCTATAATTGTCTTTATAAAAGTAACCTATTGTCTACATTTGCATCTGTGTTCATGCACATGGCACATTATCAGTATACGGTATGTTAAAGCTCAGCCCTCCTTCCAGCTGGCCAGCCCTGGCATGCAGCCCCATGAAGTCGCTGGAAGCTGACCTCTCACAAAAATCACCCTATATCTTGGGTTACATGACTGAGCTATGCTAACACTTATCTCTTTAGGTTTTTTTTTCCCCAAGAATGAAACATAGTCAAAGATGGGCAGAATACTGTTCCCAGCTTGGAGTCACCAAATGCTGGGAAATATAAAAACAGAATCCCAAATTGAGGTTTCATATACATTAAGCAAAGACTCAGAGTTTCAAAATACAAATAATACATGTATAAGCAGCTACTTCTTTATAGAAATCAACTAAGTAATATGTATTAATGGCCTTAGAAATAATTATATACTTTGATACACTATTTCTATGTCTAGAAATCTATTCTAAGAAATTAATTTTTTTAATGTAGACAATAATTAATGTGGCCACATCAAAGTGCTATTATTTACAGTAAAAATTAGATTCAACCTAATTTACAAAGTTAAAGAATCATTAAGGAAATTATTATACAGCCACATGATGGAATATTAATTAGCCATTAAATCATATTCATAAAGAGGTTTTAATGGCATGGAAAAATGCTCCTGATGTGTAAAGTTAAAAAAGCAGTCTACAAAGTTATATACATAAATGATTACATACACACACATGTGCCTATGTACGTGTTAAATACATGTATGTGAAAATACATCAAAATGTTAATATTGAATGATTGAATTTTGAGTAAGATCTTCACATATTTTATACTTTTATGTATCTTCTTGAACTTAAGAACAACATTGTTCAAGTATCACAGAAGATTAAATAATAATGTAGATAAAAACAAGGCATGATGAACAGTGTGAAACCCCTGCAAGTTCATGATCAAGCTATGTCACTGAATGGACAAACTGCGTGTGTCTGGAAGAGGGTATGAAGAACCGAGTCTCAAAAGAAAGACCCTCTTTCTTATAACCACATGAGAGGTAAAACATGAAAAACAGACAGTTAAGCATAAGAACAAAAAATTAAAAGGGTACAGGAAAGTCGGGTCTATTAGAATCTAAGAACTAGACAAAGAAAGCACTGCCAATGTTATTTTTACGGTGCAAAAGTATCAAATATTTGTAATAAATAAGTTGTGAAAATAAATTATACACTTAGTTTGAGGACGGCTACTCCAAGTTGTGGGTTAAATATAAAGAAACTACTTAGAATCAAATTGTAAGAAAACAAAACATAAAGAAACTACTTAGTATCAAATTGTAAGAAAACAAAAGGTATAGATCCTCATTTTGTCTTCTACAAAATTGATAGCTTACAATGACCCCTTTTTCCTTTGCTTTTGCCAGACCCAGTTAAAACACATCTTTAAATGTCCAGATAATAAAAACTGTATACTCAGATATTTGTATAATTCACCAGCTAAGTCTTTTATAAAACAGTATTTTAGCTACCACAATAATCAGTATCAGTAAGTTGTAACTTACTATATTTTCCCTTAGCTTTGTTTGGTTGTAAATGCTTCAGAATCATTTCCTCTTCAGACTGCCTGACTGACAAATTGATTCCAAGTCAATACAAACATGGGGCAAAGAGTAGTCACACTAAATCTCTTACACAGAACAGGGAATTCAGTGAACGCCGTGACTTTACACACAGTAGGGAACCAGTAATTATCAATCAACCACAAAGGAGAAAACATCAATTGAAGTATGGCATCTTAAAACTGTAAAATCTTCGCAAATTAGATTGTTTTGGTTTACCTAAAACACAGGCGACGGTCGGAGAAGCAATGGTATGCCCAGCAGCACGAAGGAGAAACGGAGCTTCACTCGGGCAAACACCTGATAGGAGGGAGCACGGCGGTGAAAACACGGGAAACTAGACCAAGTGAAACGATCCGCTCTTCAGTAGGGAGCGCCAGGGCAGGGAAGCATCCCACAAGCTCTAATTAAGACCAAATTAGTATAAAGAGTAACTGATAAATTATTTGAAGGCATTAATAAAAATTATAAGCTAAGTCAAAAACCCCAAGTATAATTCCCAAATAAGCACCGATAAGAGTATTATTGAGCCTTAAAGACCACAGGATTCTTAGAAGGAAGTGATAACAGTCAGACAAGGAAGGATAAACGCCAGGTCACAGAACTAAGAGGTACACCAAAACAAATATAAAATATTTTTAAAAGAGTGGAGAATTCATCACAAATAATTATTTCGATGAATGTATAGCAGTTACTTTCTCCCTTAAAACTCCAAATGCCACATCTTTGAAAGAGGTACTGTGCCTTGACTGTTTCCACCGCTAAGAACTAGAAAAAAGCCTGAAACAAATTACGAGAAAAAAAAGGTATGTTAACTTTCTACAACTTACATCGCATATATAAACTTTATGAATAATGATCATATAGTGTGTGACTTCTTATTTTTGTGTCTCTTGCCTTTATCATTTTTGAAGCTCTAAAAAAGTACACAGAATAAAATCATCTGAAGTTTTTCCTCATATTGTTGTCTCATAAACTTTTCAAATTCTTAATGATGTGTGCATTTTCTGTCTATAAAGCTCCCACAGTTTTTTGTAAGTGGGCACTTAAAAGATTCTTTAGAAAAACTGAACCTTGGAAAATACTCAATTAATTCTGGTACCAAGCTAGGGCAAAATCCAAACAGACATATTGAAATGCACAAACTTTGACATCCTACTCACCAATGCCAAAGAAACTAATAACGACACATGAAGCACTGTGAAAAGAGACCAAATAGGGAGCAGTAGAATTTCAACCACACTATACCTGAAGACACAGTAGGTTATGGTTAATTTCACTAGAACCAGATCAACAAACCATGACAGATTAGCGATGATCTTATTTAGTTAAGTATGAGCAACGCCATATTGCTCCAACACAAGAAAATGTTATACCTAGTGACTAATAATAACAATAATAATAATTAACACTGATTGAGGCTTCCTTCATTATGATTTTACATGGATTATGCCAGTAAATGCTCATGACGACCCTCGGATGTAGGTGCTATGACTAGCCGAAATTTACAAACGTGGAAGCTAAAGTGTGAGGAAATTAACTAAACCAAGGTCACGCAGCTAGCCTGGGGCAGAGCCTAGAACAGGCAACTCTGACTCGATTCCTCACCTACCCTTCAAAGGCAAAACAAATAAATAAATAAAATAGAAAAATAAAAAGAGCCCACCAACATTTCTCGCTACACACAATACTGGTTTTCTTAGATATATGCAATTGTGAAGATATCACTAGTCATCATTAAAGTAAAAGATGAAAATAATGCAGTGTAACGGTTTCTCAATGTCTTTTTGACCTCTAGACACTGTCACTGTATTATCCTTCGCCACAGCCCAGTCATGGAATTGGGCAGGAAACACCACCCAGCTATCCCTGACATACCCAAAGTTGTCTGCCCTACCTTGAAAATTTCACAGTATACATACCTACATCTTTATTTGTAAGCAATACTATTTATGGCTCAACTTAAATCTTGCTTGTGACTCCAAAAGATTTTTAATAAAGTGTATATTCAAAGATTTTGCCACATTTCTTTTATGAAAAACTCATGTAAAAATTATATATATCATCACATACTTCAATTCATAATTAAGAAAACTGAATTAATAAAAAAATAAAATATGCTATTTTTCCTCGGGTTTAATCTGTTTCATTCAACAGCAGTAATGATTTCATCTTATATTCTACTACCTTGAAGAAATTCAAAGGAGGATTTTTTTCTGAGGACTGCTATAAAATTATCATTGACATTTTAATTAAAAAAAGAAATGTATGTAGAATAAACAGGACATTTTCTCTAACAGTCTGCAGTGGCTGCTCCATTGCTTCTTTGTACAGTCTTGGTAAATTATGCAGGCTCTCACTAGACAGAGCAGCTGTATTTCAATGTCTTCAGTAATGTAATCTACATTTATCATTATTTTAATTAAGCAGATTCATAATTTGATACTTTCACTGCAAAGGAAAAACTACCTTATTCATTTTTTTTTTTGGTAGACAGCATCTTGTCAGTCTTGTAAACCAAAATTTAACTTTAAATCTGTTTCTTACTGCAACTGGTCGTTATTTTAAAAAGAACCACCACATTTGGTTTACT
>VMDR010015888.1:0-21768 GCA_007922815.1 Macrotus californicus | reverse complement strand
ATTGGCAGATCACCAAATTAAAAATAAAACTTGCTTGTTGCTGAATAAAATAGAACCCAATTGTTTGTTTTTATATTGGAGGAAATGGTTGGTAGTAAAATTTTTTAAAAAATCATTATTTTTTCTTGCAAAGTATATTTATAACAAAGCAGTTTTTAAGGAGGATTTTTAGATTTTCCTGAGTCTGATAATAATAACAAAGATAATTTGGCTGCCTGTGTTTCTGATGGAATGAGCATACTTCTACTGCTCTGCAGTGCTCTGTTCAACCTCCAATAGCTAGTAAAAATGTAAGAAACTGAGTACTAGAAATAACTCGGAATTAATTTCAGGCCTTAGTCTTGCTATCAGGAAAGAAGTACAAATATAAATATTGGAGTTAAAATAGATGTACATTATTTTTTTTTCAAGTGTAGCAGATGAGGTTTTCAGCTTCAAGCAGCATAATCTACTCTAGGTGATTTAAGCAGGAAATACGACTGGATACCTTGCAGAATTTCTGGCAGGCTCCGAGAATGATGTGTGGATAGTGGGTAACCAGAAGTAATGAGAAGAAGAAATGTCAGAAACCACATCTAGAGATGTTCCAATGGAAACACCACTCCCAGCATTCTACTCTGATCAGCACCCGAGACTAAGGACAGACAGTAGAGCACCAAGGCTTTCTTCACACGCACCTGTCTTCGTATGTGTAATTGTCCCCTCTTGTTGGCCAGGTCTTTTTTAGCAGAAAAGGGTTGGAACAAGTACCGGTGAACCAATCTCTGGTTTCTGCTACACCTTGATATTATCTGTTATTTTCATTTCACTCCTTTTCTTTTTCTTTTTCTTCCTGTCTGTGTCCTTTTCCACACAATCTGACCTGTATGCCTTCTCTTGTTGGAGCCACACTTCGCTAGAGTAGCAGAAGCATTAACCTAGCTTTTAAAGAGTTTGGTGGAAGCTTTGCTGTTGTCACAGGGCTGATTGAATTGTTGTCAGTTTTTGTCAGGAAAGGAACCAAGTGTGGGAATTTTGGAGTTTTGCTGAGTGGATGTTTGGCTTTCCTCAGGCCCAGAGTGACAGCCTGCCACACCTTTCCTTTCCTGTGGTGTCTTTGTTTCCTTGGACTTGTGGCTGGGCGATGTCAAGAACATGAGTGGTCTGCAGTTTTATACCACTTGTAGACTAGCAAGTTAGTCTACCACAGTTTTAGGGTTGCTGTCAGAAGATACAGACACTTAGATCGAAAATGAAGGACTTTATTACCCGTAGCAACAGCTACAGCTTGAGTGTCAGCTTTGCATCAGCCCCAGTGGACAGTTGCAGTGGGTTGTGTTTCAGGAGAGAAACCATGAGTGTACGGAATGCAACCCGATTATCATGGGCAGCAGTCATTCTGATTTATATAGGCTGTGATAAAATCTGTTTCGTTTGCCTCATAAATATTTAATTAAGGCTGCTGGTCAACAAGACGTTGAGGCTGACCTGCAATATCGACCTCAGCTATGCCTTCCAGGCCCCAGGTCCTGTCAGCTGAACAAATTCCACAAACAACCTGGGTCTGCTTTAGAATACCAGGAGGCTTTCTTAATTTTTTCTATTGATCTTTCTGCTTGGCCTGAGATATTAATTCAGGTACAGAATGATGTATTGCTGATTGCATGGACTTCACCTTGTTCAGCAAAGAGGAAGTCTAGGGCAATCCTCTTATCCACACAGTCTGGCGGGTGAGTTGGTGCTGACCTGTGTGCCTTCCAGAGCTGATGAGGTGTCACTGATCATTTCAGCTAAAATCAGGGACAGATTTCTTGCCATCTTTTCTAATTGGGTGACTCTCATCATAGGGAAAACTGCCTGCAGGGTGCATGTAAATAGTGACCAGTTTTCTTTCCAGGAGGCTTCCCAGATTAGCCAAGGATAGCCTCAGTTTGGAGAGATCTCCATTGTTGTCTGAGGGCTTCCTGGTCTACTGGTGATATTTCCTGAAACACTTGAACATCTTATATGACCCCCTCTAAGGTGCAAGTCACAGCATTTTTGGAGAATGAGGCATGTAAATTCTGGCTTCCCCACATAGTGCACATGGTGCTTCTGGAAGGAAAATGTTGTTGGGGGTCCCCCAGTTAGGACCTTAATCATTTGGGGCCTATAATATGGCCTCCCAGCTGGCTGATAAATATCAGGATTCTCAGTTTTAGAAATAACTGAGTCAAATTTTTGGTTTTGGAGGAACTGTCTAAAGATATGGCAGAGCCCTGGCTGCTGTGGCTCAATGGACTGAGCACTGGCCTATGAACCAAAGGGTTGCCGGTTCAATTCCCAGTCAGGGCACATGCCTGGGTTGCCGGCCAGGTCCCCAGTAGGGGGTGTGCAAGAGGCAACCACACACTGATGTTTCTCTCCCTCTCTTTCTCCCACCCTTCCCCTCTCTAAAAATAAATAAATAAAATCTTTAAAAAAAAAAAAGATATGGCAGAGATGGCGGCTGTGCTCTAAGAGAGGAATTTTGAATTTTGAGAACCAAAATCTTTTACAGCGGGCTGTATGTGTGCCTGCCCTTTGCTCCAAAGAGATACCATCTTTATTATACCAGACAGAATGCATGACTGCCCCCCTGCTATGGAGAGAAGACATGTCTTTATGTTCTAAGGTTACTGGCTATCCAAACATCCTTGAAAAGATCATCCAGAAGAAAGGCCATCAGTGCTTCTACTTAGAACACATGCAGAAATGTAAGAGATCGTGGAGAATTGTCTCCCAACAGGGAGCAGACCACCAAAGCTCCTCATGTCACCTTCCTGACTTTTCTTCAGTCTGGTGCTCCTGGTGTTGTTCCTGTACACTCAACTGTACCTTGAGGTAGATCTAGTGAAATGAGACCTTCATTAATTTTGGTTTATGTGATGCTGTGTAGTACTTTTCTTACATTAATTACTGACTTAAGGGAAAACATGTTTTGTAAAGCTTCTTAATCAGAGACTAGGAGAATTGGTTATATCAGAGAGCAAACATGAACAAGGGAAGACATGGGGAAATTTGTTGTAGAGGAGCAGATTATTGTTCTCTTGTCTTGATGCTTTGTGAACCTGTAACAACTTTAGTTTCTGAGCTTGCCCACTTAAATTATACATAATTCTGCCCCAGGTTTCCCAAAATTTCATTTAGTATAGTACTCTTTAGGTACTGATAGCTAGCAGGATTTATGTTGTGTCTTTCTGTGGATCATTTATTTTTACTATTTTACTTAGTATAAATAAGTCAAATCTCATTTTTTTTAGCTTTTGTTAAAATACATAGCTATTCTTTTAAAAAAATTGTGGTAAAATATATATACCTAATGTAAAATTTGCCATTTTAACCATTTTTTAAGGGTATGGTTCAGCGGCATTAATTACATTTGCATCTTTGTGCAACCTCATATCACTAGGTTTCGTAGGATCCAGTGATAATGCTGCAACGGTGGGCAGCTGCCTCCTCCTAGGAGTCAGTAGAGAGGAGTGGTTGGTATGTCCTCCTAGAATTTCTATGGTAGTTATTTCTGTGCCCTGCAACAAATGGAGGAGGGCACAAGTAGGCATACACTTGTAATATGAATGAGTAATACAATAAATAATAAATGATACAAGGATGAACTATTTCACCTACTCACTGCTATAAACCTACTTTTGCCTACTCTGTCTTTTCCAAAGAAACAAAAGCCCGAGCGAGATATAATCCAAGCCTTTGATATCTCTGGAACTGTTACTAGAGGAAAAAAATTATGTTCCAGACACATTTAGGTATGTGACATACATATGGTCTTAACAAGTATCTCATGGTTGGTTATAAATTAAAGTGAAGAGAGTGCTCACATTTATTGAAAAATAAGAAAATGTGGAAGTGTTCTGTTAAATATGAAGTTTTAGTTATAAAATTATAAATCAGACAATTTGAAAATGATAACCTTGTTGAAGGGGAAGTGCCTATGATGGAACCTGGAGAGGGAGTTAGGTGAAGGAAGGAAGGGGGAGGGGGAGAGGGAGGGAGGGAGGGGAGGGGAGGGGAGGGAGGGAAGGAGGTTGGTTGGTTGGAAACATCTCAGGCTGCCATGCTGTTCTAGGGAGAACTTGGCAAGGCAGTTTATAAATTCTTGAGCCAAAATTTATTTATTTTTGTTGAGTTTATTGAAGTGACATTGGTTAATTAAATCATACAGGCTTTAGAAGTACAATTCTGCAGTACATCACCTGTATGTTGTATGGTGTGTTCACTGGCCCAGTTCAAGTCTTTTTCCATCGCCGTTCATTCCACCTCCACCCAATCCTACCCCCCCCCCCCACCTCCTTTTCCCAGGTGATCACCATACTGTTGTCCATGTCTATGAGGGTTTTGTTTATTCTTAATCTCTTCACCTCGGTTATGTTCACTGTAGCCAAAGATTGAGTTCTGCTGTTGTGACTGCCACAACAACAGTGAAAATTTTTAACTTAAAAAAAAAGAGGTGAGCTCTTCAATTTCATTGTATTTTATGGAGTTTAACTACAGACTAGATCTTTGAAAATTTGATTAGATCTCATTTTTTTAACATGAAAAAGGTAGGAAAAAGTTGGTATTTTTTTAATTTAAAAAATTTATAATTTCCTTTATTTTTAAATGGTTCAGGTTCATTAAAGTATTAAAAACTGAGTATTAAAAATCACCCTTAATTGAGTTAAAATTATGTATTTGGAGTTTTTGTCATTGGGCAATAATTAGACAAATCATAGGTTAAAATGCTTTGTGGATTTAGCCAAATTTAATTGCTCCTGCCCACTCCCCCCTGTGCCCCACCCCACCCCACCACCTTGGGCCTTAAAAGCTAGAAGTGCACCTAAGGTTAATTTGCCTGAGATCAAATAAAGTCTTTCTTATAATGAACTGTCATATCTTGATTTACTATTTTTTTTAGTATCTTCCCTACCCCCACAAAAAATCATTGTTATCTTAAGTTATTTTCAGTTCTAAATAAATTGTTCTCACGTTTAATGACAGACCAAGTGAAGGAACCGAACACGGTAGAGAGTTAATTTTAGAGCCATCGTTGGGGCGTTCCGGAACGATAGAGAATTTAATTCTTCTCTGTTTTGACTACAAGTTTTATTGAGTAGTAGTCAAAATCAGTAGGAGTAACGAGTAAGATGAATATATCAATATGAATCAAACACCAAACATGTTAAATTAGACTGGTAAATAATATGCCATTAAGCTAATAGCCATCAAAAATAAGTAAAATGACATTCCAATGTGAACTTATTGTCATATGGAGCACACTTAAGTATAAGCTAGTGATTAACATTTTTGCCTGAAATTTCCTGCCAGTTTTCTGAGTGTGCATAATTCTTTTAAAAAATTTGTTTTAAATTTACTGTGAAACAGAGACAGACATCGATTTGTTGTTCCACTTACTGATGCTTTTATTGGTTCGTTCTTCCATGTGCCCTGACCCGGGATTTAGCCACAACCGAGGCATAGCAGGCCGACACTCTAACCAACTGAGCTATCAGGCCAGGGCTGCATGATTTATTTCTTCACTTAGGCTACAGTAGACCACCGGAAAGATAAACTTAACTCATGCCTCCAAGGTAAATGCTGTTTCATGATGAACCAGCAGGTCAGTTAATTACGCAGTGGCTGTCGCACACTGGTTGTGCTAGACGTTAGAGCTGTGAAGATGAATGAAACACACCCCTGTCCTGACGAAGGTTATACTCAAGATTTTAAAGCCAGCCAATGTTTCCTATGAAAATTGCAATGCTGACAGTTTTAACCAAATTTATGGGAGGAAAGAGAAGAAATTAATGATGTCTCAGGAGAAATTTCTGAATAAATATTTAAAAATCCAAGTTTGTTTTTCAGTATTCCTGTTCATGTAAATTATAGTCTCTTGAATCCTGCAATTTTTTTTCTGAATCTGTGGGATATATACCGTCACCCCAAGTTCTGACTTGCTCTCTTATTGTATCTATCACTAACTTATAATTGGAAGTATAAACAAAATTATATTACTTCATCTGCTGATGTACTTGACTATTTTTGTGTTTGTCTATATTATATAGTGTGTTCTATTTAGTTTTTATTCTGAATTAAAGTATGTTTATTTAAATTCTTTGAGTTTGTTTGCACTGGAGGCAAAATATTTCTTTGTAAGCATCATTTATTCATTTTAACTTGTTAGATGTGAAATTTGATTGTGTGGAGAGAGACAGATGATATCTGCTATGAAGTAGGAGAGATGAATAGCAGTCTAAGCAGTATCTTTCATGCCCAGATAATAAGTATTATTCACCGATGCTAATATAATTTTTATTTAAGTACTTTACTGGTACTTGTTTCCAGTCTGAATTTCCCTTCTGCAGCTGACGTGTTTTTAATGTAGTAGAGCCATCATTTTACTTGTAAGAACATCTACTCTGATCCAGGATGAACAAGTTGACTGAAGAGTGAGCTTTCTAAAGAATACTTGCTTTGCTGTTTTTTAGGTATCACCTCAGTTCCCTTAGCACAACCATGGAGAAAGCATCTGCCCTGGTGGCCTGTGAAACTGGACAAGCCTCGTGTCTGGCACTCAGTCACCACACCTGTTGGTGTATCTTCTTCTTTCATTTTTTTAAAGATTTATTTATTTTTTATTCCTCTACCTATAAATTGAAACCTACAATTGAACTGCCCCTATCAGTTTTTCAATGTCCCTTTTTCTTCTCTCTCTCTGCTACCTCCTAGGTGATCCGTCTAAGCTCTTAGTGTTTTCATTCTATTGCAAGTGTAACCGAGCAAACAGAGGCCTGTTCATGTGGAGCTTGGAGCATGACCCAACAATTAGTGTGGAGAGAAACAGGATTTTATTTACTGGGGTGAAACCTTCTAGGGGCGGGGTGGGGGGCGCTGTGCACACTTCTGCCCAGAGCCCTGTTCTCCCATGAGGCCCAGTACTTCCCTTGCACCCCAAAATGTTCAAAGCAAAAACTAAGACCCATGTTCTTATGTGTGCTTAAGCTGGCTGTACAAGCAGATCTCCATCCTCTCTGGATAGTACACTTGTGGGCTTTGGTCACCATCCTATTGCAGCAGCTCTCCCCTTCAGGATCTGGGGTACCTTGTCATCAGCCTCCATGTATAGTCCAAGAATACATGTGTTATGTGCCACTGGATCATGGTAAAGTCCAGAAAGGGCACAAGCACCAAGAGAGTGGCCTTTCTGTATGTTCCGAGAGTCAGCATCTTGCAAGGCAGAGTTCTTGATGGCTTCTGAGTCAACTACAGTGGGCACGATCAGAGCCATCCTCTCCCTGACTACACCAGGCCGTGTGGCCTGGTCCTGACTACAGACTGCCCACCTGCTACATCACAGCTCCTTCTCTTGTACGCTCTGCCTACATGGCCCTTCTCTTACTACCAGCAAGCGGGGCTGAATGTCTCTCGCATGGTTGCCCTTTTTACTACAGGTCAGCATGACTGCTACCTGCTCTCTCAGCCCTCATGGTGTACCAGCCTCTTCTCTCCATCCATCCGTAGTTTAAATCCTGACCTGGAGCTTCCTAAGTGACCTCTTAGATGGCTTCCTTTACAATGAGCGACATTTGCCAGTTTCCCGTATTGTGTATATTCACTTGGCTGCCACCTTTAGTCAAGGCAAGAGTGACTCAGTGACGCAAGGGGAACCACCTCTTTGCCTCCAGCTCAGGTACAAATCCCCCCCACCATCCCAAGTCAGGAGTCACCATACCTTGTGGAAGGCACATACATACCCTTTACCTCAGTGTGGTAGCATGGCTTAATTAGCTAGCTATCGGCTTGCCGTTGTTACGAAAAATATCTTAATTGCCCTATAGTCTGCTCCCCTGTCCTCCAACCAAGGGCTGTGGGGGAACAAGCTCTATATTGGGGTCCTTTTTGCTTTGCAACTCATTGCACTATGGAATCTCTTGAACTGGAGTGTCCTATATCCATGATACAGATGCTTCCAATCGTTTTGATACAGATACTTCCAATTTAACATTTTCAAAAAATGAATTCCTGATCTTTCTTCCAAACTCATTTCCCCATGGTGTTTCCCATCCAAATAAATGACAGCTTTATTCTTTGAATTGCCTAGGCCCAAAAATGTGGATTCAACTCTTGACTGCTCTCTCTCTCTCTCCTCCCCCCCTCCTCTCTTTTATAGCTATATCCCTAGCACAAAGAACAGTGTGTGATACATAGTAGGTACCAATAAATAGGCTTCAATTGAGTGAATTGTATGAGCTAATAAAACAGAAAGTGAACTGCAGTCTGATGCCCAAAGATAGAATTTTTCGTTAACTTAGGATGCTCCCCAGAGAGCAGAAGGTCCTTGTTTTCTTACTTTTCTCAGTTCCAGAACTGCTATTGAAGCAATTAGTATGGCATAATGCAAATTAATGGAGATCATATGCCGTGTTTTTGGAACATCAAGCAGAGCATGGTGATTAATTCTTTATGATGAACATCTCACTTATTATTTCCTTGAGTTTCTGTTAATATCCCCGGGTGACACAGGGTAAGGTAAGGTACTCAGTAACTAGTTTTTATTAATGAATGAGAGATTCCTAATGGCTCCATTTCAATCTCACAATTTTAAAAGTCGATTTTTTCCTGTTTTCCTCTAAAACTTGTTTCTCTCCTTGCATTTTCTGTGTTAATGGTACTACCTCCTGTTACTTGAATGACAAAGGTAGCAGGACTGTTGTAAATTCTTGTCTTCAACCCCTGTCAATCCAGCCATTACACTGTATCCAATTTTCTTTATATTTCAGATGTTCAAGCTCTCCCTTATTGTTCATCAAACGTATTTCTACAATAGGTTCTTAACTTGCCTCTATTATTGACTTTTCTTTGCATAAAATCCTTTATGTTGGCCACTATTTCTGTTTGCATCTGCTGCCTCATCTACCCTGTCTCTTCGTTCTGCCTCATCTCCATTGACTATTTCCCCAGCTCTCTTCCTTCCCACCCTACAAACTACGTAGGGAATCTCCCTCCTAGTAAGTCTGCGAAAGAGCTCATGCTGTTGGCCATGTTAACTCCTCGGCTTGCAATATCTTGGTCTTCCTCTTCATCAGCCTGCCTTCCTATTAATCCTTAGGAGTCTGTACCATTACTAAGCTTTGTTTTTCTTTAGTTTTTCCATATTCCCATTATATACCAAACATATCTCTCATAGTATACAGTATATTTTTAATCATTGCACCTATTTACCTTCATTTGGGTAGGCAGCTTGTCTTGTTTACTGTTCTAGTTCATGAAACTTTTTTAGTGTCTCTTGGAATTGATTAGGCACCCACGTCTGCTGGTATGTTGTACTTGTGTGAAATTATGTGATACACTGGTATATGTGTTAAAAATGTAGAACAGACTCATTCCTTGGTTTTTAGCTTGATTATAGAATTTTTTATCTGTAAGGAAATAATACATTTTGCTGCGTACTTGTATATATTTGTAGAAATCTTTACATAATTAACATAAACAGTATAAATCAGAGAGTGGCTATAGGTCATGATGGCAAATTATTACTAGAATCGGGAAGGATATTTTATGTAACTAAATTATCATTTCAACTTAAGTCAATTTTCTGTTTTTCCTGTTACGGTGAATTGTCATTTAGAATATTCCCTGGAAGTACTTTGGATGAGCCTTTTCTCTTTTTTCTCTGTACTTTCATACTATTATTTCTCTACACATACCTACTTTCCATTTAGGTGATATTTGCTGCTAGTTTTTGTTACTAATTTTTGTGGCTTTGTTTGAGTAGTCTTTAAGTCACATCTTTTCCAGAAACTTGGTGACTAAGACTGATTTAATTTCTCTGAATGCACAGAACCATTATTTATGTGCTCTTTGAGATCTTTTAAAATTATGTAGTATTGCTGAGAAAAACATTTGTGGGTACCAGGTAATGACTGGGAAGAAGTGGAAAGAAAGCATTTTAAACTTGACTTTTTGACATGAACTGGTTACAGTTCAGTGAATGTGTGCTGGAAAGATTGATTCTTTTTCAGTTTTTCCTTTTTTTTAAGCAAAAAAATGTTTTTCTTTCCCTTCTCTTCTGGCACATTTCTCAACCCCACTTTAAATAGTCTTAAGTTTTGACAGTAGAGGGATGCTGGTTAGATTTTAGCATTTAGATATAAAATATAACAATTACTATATATTTCAACCAACAGGGACTGAGACCCCTACTGGTGTCTTAACCTAAAAATGGCATTTTAAATTCATAGAAACCTTGCCTTAAGGGATGGAGAAAGGACAATTTAGGGAACAGCATGAGCTTAAACATTGATCAGAAGGCTCATCGTTCTTGCTAGATTTTGGTAGAATGTAGACTTAGAAAAATAACAACATCAGCAGCAAAGCATACTTTTGCTTCTCTAGAGACAATCTCTCTTCCTTCCATTGTATGGATTTCAGATGATGAATGATGTATTTCGGGCCAGGGTTAAAAAAATGGAGAGGTTGAAAGTCAGAGCGTTAAACCTAAACTGAAAAAATACAGTGAATTTTAATCTGTATCATTTAAAGTGTGTATTAAATAATAAATAAATAAATAATGTAGTGATATTATTTCTTTGTGCGTTCGTCATAACATACAGTGATTTTGAATTTTTGCCAAAAGCTAAGAACTATTTCCTGGCAAATTAGCTGCTAGTAATTAATTGCGTAGCATTCGTAATATAGTTTCTGGTTATAACAACCACATTAGCCAGATTCAGGACACCTGTTGACTTTGAAGTCTTTGGGACTTTAGATTTCTCTTGATAAATGGAAGATTATTTCATTTTCCTATTTTATGTGTTAGCTATCTATAGTTTGTCAGCTAGGATGTGTTCAGTTTGTGGTTTATGTGTATGAAATGATATTTTTGGACAAGAACTTAACTTTTGGTTGGAGTAAATGTTTTTACGCAAGAGTGGCAACGCCTAATCTTGCTCCACCTCTCCTTGCCCACAGGAACCTCTGACTGCTTGAAAAGTAAAGACTCCACTGAGACCGTAATTCGTATAGAACTTAAGAGTTGATTAAAATAGTTTACATAAGAATTATTATTTTAATAGACTCTTGTGAAGGGAAGATATTTGATAATACATGGAGCAGAACCTTGATGTTTCAGTTCCATTACCCCCCCCTTTTTAAATGTCGAAGGCAAGTCTAACTTTGGCTATGTGATTTATTGTAGGTAGCGTGTATGCAGCTCATCAATGCCCTTGTTACATCTCCTGATGATCTGGACTTCAGGCTTCATATCAGAAATGAATTTATGCGTTGTGGATTGAAAGAGATACTGCCAGTAAGTGCCCTGCAGTCTCCTTATTAATATTTAAATTAGAGGAGTACTTGAGTAGGGGGAAATTTAGATAAATTACCTTCGAGAATGATTTATCTGAGGGGAAAAAGGCTTGAATATTAAAATCTATTTTTTAAATCTAGATAAGATTTTTGAGTATTTAACACTAAATGTTTGAATGGTATAAATCAAGTTGAGTGGTTGGTTTATTATTTTTTGTATTTAATTTTTTTGCATTATGGAACATTTTTATTATAATTTCTATTATTTCTAGAATTTAAAATGCATTAAGAACGATGGCCTGGATATCCAACTTAAAGTTTTTGATGAGCATAAGGAAGAAGACTTGATTGATTTGTCTCATCGCCTGGAAGATATTAGAACGGAACTGGAATATCCTTTTGTTCTAAAGTCTAGACAGATATATACGTTACTGTTAAAACTCAACCATCCAAGTTCCATCCATAAAATATTAAACTCCTGAAGCCATTTCTGTAGAAACAAAATAAAACCAAACCTTTATGAATGAGAAGGATAATTGTATAAACCCTTCTTATTTATTAGTTAATTAATGTGTGATTTTTATGAATATACACAGAAGTAAATGGATGTTACAACCTACAAATGAATTCTGTGAGACCAGTCTCTTATGTGTATGTGTATTCTGTTCTCTTGTTTTTTTATGTTTGGTACCTGCCCCCTTATTCCCCCCAACATGCTTTCCAGCAGTAGGAATTAGGGGACTTGAGCCTTCTGGTTAGCTCCTGCCTCACACCCTGGGTATATACTCACATAGGATTTTGTTAATGCTGTGGGTCTGCAGATGTGTGTGCTTTTTCAGAGATCTGCCAGGTTCCAGTCCCCCACTAAGGCTTCTCCCTGGTAGGTAATGTTCTCTTGGTTGAGGCCCACCTCCCCCCGACCCCTCAAACCCAGTGCTGCTGCCCAGTGAACTAACTATCTGCCAACAGCATCTTGGCTCTATAGAGGGAGATTGGTTGAAGTTAATAGTGGAGGAGAAGCCAAGAAGTGCAGGGCATCATTTGCACACAAGTTTCCCTCTACTCTCAGTTCTAATTACCTGTTTTTGATCACATGTTGAGTATAAATGATGCCTGTTTTAGGGTAAGACACAGTAATCTTTAGAAGTGTTACAGAGCAGATTCCATGCCATATTATTTACTTCATTGTAGAGGATAAATAAATCGACATGTTCCTTAATTAATTTACTGATGCCTATGATGTTTACAACATGGTGTGGAGCACAGTTAAGGAAACTAGAGCAGAGAAATATTTTATTTCGATTCTTCAGCATCTTTTACTGATTCGAAATGATTGTTTTATAAGGTAAGAGGAAGCTATATTCAAATGTTTTCTTTCATTGATAAAATTCTGTTAATTTTGAAATTCACCTGATGTTTGATTTGGGCAAGCAAATAACTTTAAGATTTTCATTTTTGTCCTAATACTGATTCATAGGATGTAGCATTTCCTCTGGGCATATATTTAGATAGGTGATGGTAAAATATTACTTTTTTTTCTTAAAGCTCCAGTGGATTATTGTTTACAACTCTTCATCTGAATAAAAATGCAGACTAGCAACAAATTGCTAGTTTATCAAGTGACGGATGATATTTTCTGGCTAGTCCTTAGGCAGTAGGAATGATGATGAGTTTCTCTTTATAAGTTACATGAAGGGCACTTAAACATTGCTCTTATTAAGTAGGTAGAAAGTGCCTTAATAATATAGATGTGTTTAATGTTGCTAATGTATCAGAAAAGCAAGACAAATGGCTTTTCAAGTTTGGTTATGTCTTAACCACCTTGACCTTATTAACAGGTTGTTTATCCTGTCTGTACTTTACCTGCATGCAACTATGTATGGGTATTGGCACCTAACTTGCTTGGGTTGCTATGAAAATGAAATATGGTAACATGCATAAAATTCCCAGCCAGATACTTCGCACATGGTGTATGCTCAATAAATGTTTTCAGTGTCCTCTTTTTGCTTTTATTACTATTTTATAAGGGAAGCTGAGATCTTTGAATATAAAACCTTTTTTTTTTGCCACCAAAATAGCTTTACTGAAATTGCATTCTCAAATACTGTGGTTAGTAAGTTTTTCCATATTCTTATTTCAGCAGGAAGGATTTGCTAGACATGTATCATTCAGGCACTGTCCTCTGGATGAGGTCAGAGAGTGCACTTGGGGCCTTTTGATGTACCTAACGTGAGAACAGAACGAGTCAAAAATGTTAAGGCTCTAGGGTCTTTGGGATGAGTACAGATCATCCATCCTATCTCCTGCCTTTGTAGGGTTGAGGAGTTCCACTGGCATTGTACAGTATGAGTTTAGTGACCTGTTTCGATGCTTAATTTTCTTCTAATATTTTATTAAAAATAAGAGTTTAAATATTTAACCACTTTATAAATGCCAGATAAAAAATACTAATACATTAATTACCTAAGATTTTAAAATATAGGTACCCTGCTAGTTGGGATATTATATTTATCTTCCAAATTTACTTAAAAGTGAAATTGAAACTTCCATTTCCTCTGAAGAAACCCCATCCTTTACTTGATCTCCCTGTATGATTGGTCCTGTCAACCTTTAGTTGTTAAAAGCTGTTTGAGGTTTCAAGAATTCAACACTGATGTTTGCTTTCAAAGATTTGAATGTGGCCCTAGTGCTGTGAGGGGTGAGGTGGGAGAGGTTGGAGGGGTTATATGTTACTTAGGCCCTTAATCCCTTCATCGGAGCTCCGGGGGGACAAGAGGTTGTGTCTGATTTCAAAGCACAGCTGTGCTGGGGCATGTTCAGGGGATCAGTCCTGTCACTTTGGTGGGATCAAGGGTCTCAGAGAAGTACTAAACTGTGACCTTACTGAAGTGACATTAGTAAGGCACGGAAGTTTAATTATTTTGGTCATCTTTTGAGTATCGTTTTTTAAATTTGATTCACATTTAACGCTGCTTTTTTGTTGGCTCTTTAAGCCTCAGGTCCTTGGTCTTTGTTCCAGATATGGTTGCTATGCAGGCGGGTTCTTCCTGTGACTGTTGTAGTCCAGACAATTCCATGTGTGTTTCCCCATGATCCAAATTTCTCATTACTTGTCCTGTTGTTTTTGTTCTTATAAAGAGGTTATGCTTTTATAACAATACTAAGTCAGAATCATGTCCATTTACATAAAATGTTTTCATACATTTTTTATTTACGTACAGTAAAATCAACTCTTTGATTTACAGTTCTATGAATCTTTGTTGTACCTTCACTTTTTGGTATCGTTATTTCAGATGGACCTGGATTTTGCCTTTCAGAAGTCTTCTATTATCTGAATGTATTTTGTTTAGTGAACATTTTAAATTATTGATCTGAATAAACATAATTCATTTAGTTTTGTAATAAACAGATTAGGTGCAGAATAAATAGATTTCAAAATGCAAAATAGTCTCATTTAAAAGAATTAGTAGATAACAAAATTAGACTATCCACTTCTACGTTTGGAACATAAGGGAATTTTACTGCAATGAAACTTGATTGGAGAATGCATATCAAAGTATCCCCTGCCAACCAAGAAAAATCAAATGCACTGAGATAATTAGAAGGTGGAGTAGAAGATCAAATTCAGTTCTGCAACAAATAATCAGTGGCTGACCATGTGCAGAACACCATGTAGTTGGAGGTGCATGGGAGGTAATTTCTCATATTCTGTAAAAATATTACAGAGGAAATGAATGTGGTTTTAAAAATCCTCTAAAATGGCTTTTTATCAGTAAGTAATGACAATTTTTGTTCATCTCTTAATGTTATTCCCATATGCCTCTGACATATTCAGTAATTCACTGATACCTCTCATAGAGATTATTTTCTCAATTTACATTTCTGGAAATCAGATGCACATTATTCTTTGCTGATATTGCCTTGCTGAAATATTTTTTGCACAAAATTTCAGCTAGATTATAAATGAGCTCATAATTGGGAGTATGGAGGAGGAAAATATGAAATGATTTTTTTCAATGCCCTAAGTAGCTCATGTTATTAATTTAAAATATTTTTATTATTAAAACAACATTAGGATAGCATTGAATGAGTAAAGAGAAATGGAAGTGCATTGTCTAAGTCTTCAAATGTGAGAGATATAAATGTGTGTGCAATTTATGGACCTTAAGTGTAAATGTGATTATGGCTAAAGTATTAGAGAATGGGAGATTATTTGAAAGAAGTTGATAATACCTTCCTGCTTTGATTTTGTGCCCTGGACCACTGTCTTGAATATTTTTACTCAGACAATTAATGAGTCTTAGTCTTTATGCTAATCTTAAGCTGTTATAAATTTTATTAAACATAATGGATGGTTTATTAGGTGTAGGGTAAGTAGGTCAAGGGCTATAGGTCATAGTTTATAGGGAAGGAAGGCCCAAGTGGCTAGAGAGGATGCCGTATACGTGGTAAGGAAATTGGGAGAGGAAAGGGGTGCAGAAAGTTGTTGACGGCCGAAATGAGTCGGGGGTTGGGAGGTGGCTGGGCCTGGAGGACTGTACCTCATTAGAATGGTGCCCACACTTTTATCACTTTAGTTTGGTTTTTATAAAATTTTCTAGATATTTCTTTTGCATGTGTTGGCTTGAGTTTAAGGGATGTTCTTTAGGTTATTACACACATAGTGGACTGAGCTGTAATGATAACATGAGCCCTATTTGGACATTTTAGTTAAACTTTAATTTTTGGACAAAAATTGTAACACTAAGTTTTTCTAGCTTTTTTTTTTTTTTGAGTAAGACATTTATTTGATATTCTATATAATTTACAGTCTCAATTTTTAATTTGATTTCATACACATTCCAGAAACAGTATACTATATGGTTTGAAGAACCTTCAAGAGAATATTTTAAAGATTTTTTAAAAAAAGATTTTATTTATTTATTTATTTATTTATTTATTTATTTACAGAGAGAGAGGAAGGGAGGGAGAAAGAGAAGGAGAGAAACATCAATGTGTGGTTGCCTCTTGTGCACTCCCAACAGGGGACCTGTCCCACAACTCAGGATTGGGAATCGAACCAGCGACCCTTTGATTTGCAGGCTGGCACCCAATCCACTGAGCCACAACAGCCAGGGCCAGAGAATATTTTAGAAAAGATTTTTAAAAATTTATACTAATGCAATGAATTAGTGGTAACTATTTCAGTATAGTACAGTGGCTAGTTGATGACCTTTATTGAGGACTGCTTTTGAGCACGTATCTCACTTTATCATAATATTCTTTCTTTTACTGCTTACTTATTGGGTCAGCGTTCTGACTTGTATAAGAAAATCGTGAAAGCACACTGCATTGGCTAAAGGATTATAAAATATAATGTCTTAAAATGGTTAAAGGAAAGCGATAAGGTGTTTACTGTTACTCCCGTGTGAAATTCACGTCCACTGTTGAAATGATGTAAAGTGAATTACTGAACTTGAAACAAGCTTACCAGAATATTTTGTTTTGACGTAAAGTTACACTAATAAATTGAGTGTATACTAACTCTTTTCCTTGGTTTAGGCAACAGTACTTCAAATTAATTGACGAGTGTGTATCTCAGATTGTATTGCATAGAGATGGGATGGATCCAGACTTCACATATCGAAAAAGACTAGATTTAGATTTAAGTCAATTTGTTGGTGAGTATTTCTCTATTATTTAAATGGAAATAAGGTTATTGTCTCTTACCCCCTCATTTAGCTCTAGAGAATTTGTTCTCATAGTGGAACCTGTAGACTTCCGAGGTTCTTCATACCCTTTCTGGGGTTCACATACTTAAAACTACTTTCATAATAATATTAAAACATTATTTGTCTTTTTTACTGTGTTGATATTTGCCCTAGTGATGCAAACCAATGGTGGGTAGAACTGCTGGCACTTTGTGATTAAACCAGGCAGTGGCGTAAAACTATCTTTTTAGCCATTGTATTCTTCCCTCTCAGTAACTCAGAACAAAACAATAAAAACTGTCATTTTTTTACATAGGAATGTCCTCGATAAAGACCTAGAAAATACTAATTTTATTAAATATCTACCCTGAGCACTCATTGTTTTCTTAATCTGTGTGACAAAATGATGTACCGTAGGACTTCTGCTACGTACCAGAGTACAGTGAGGGCATGCGCATGTGATTGTCTGAGCCGTCACCCGACCTGGCTTCTTTGTTTACACCAAATGAGTGATTGTCAGGCAAACTATGACTACTCAGACTTGAATGTTTGGCGCACACTTTCTTAAAAATGAAATGAAGTGTGTCTGTATCTTCAAGGGAAATGAGTGA
This sequence comes from Macrotus californicus, assembly GCA_007922815.1. NCBI lineage: Eukaryota > Metazoa > Chordata > Mammalia > Chiroptera > Phyllostomidae > Macrotus > Macrotus californicus. The sequence goes on along the minus strand of VMDR010015888.1, from coordinate 4,169 downwards.
TAGAATTTGTTACCAATGATAAAATTCAAGCTTTCAAGTAAAAATTCAAAATGTGGAATGATTTTTGAACAGTATCTGAAAAGAATATTTATTCCTGGACATTAGGAACCCCTCCCCCCTTTTTTTTTGAGTAAATGACTGGTTTTGACGTTCAACTCTTGCAAAATATGGAACGTAGAAAGGAATTATAATCTTTAAACACTGCTTGGCTATATATGTGAAACTTAACTAATACAAGTGATGAACTTACTGTGTTTATTGATGTTAGCTGTTTAGCATACACTTGCAGACCCTGAACATGCAGACACAGGAGAGTGTTGAAATGGAAGGTGCGAGGAGACACAAGGTTGCACAGTTCAGGAGACGGATGTTGGGAAGTGTGCGGCAGGCATAGCTTCATGTATTAGAGTACACATCAGGAGACGCTGTCTGTGGGACAGGAATCAGAGCTTTACATATTTAGTTAGTGGTATAGAGCCAGGCAACCTGGCACGTAACAGGAAGTTATCTATAATGTCTTACATAGATAAGTCAAGAAATAATGGTATGGACATTTTATGAAGAGTAAAGAACCTAACACAGAAGAATGTAATGCAGAAAGGGCTTTGAGAGGTCGCATTTAGGGAGTTGGGTTCAGTTTTCAACACAGTTGATTTGGTTCACTATTACTTATTACTATAAGTCCTTCTATAATGTTGTTTAAAGCCATGTACATGTATTACTTTCATTAAAAAATGAAAGGAGGGGTAAAATACATCATGGGAAATCCATATAAATCACTTCTCCTGCCATATGAGGTCTGTCTGGAAAAAGTACAGCCATGGTTAATATAAAAGACTGCTTTGTGCGACATCAGTGTAACCAAGGAGAGTGGACTGGAATGTGCAAGTGTGAACAATAACAGCTTCACTGTACTAGTCAGGGGGCAGTAGATGCCATTGAGTGTGCATGTGTACTGACTGGCTGTCACATTCAAAATGACTGAGCGAGTAGAACAAATCTGTATCAAATGTTGCATTAGGCTTGAACATTCCTCTGCGGAAACTATTTGGATGTTTCAGAAGGCTTCAGGGATGATGCAATGAGTGCAGCACAGATAAGAGTGACACAGACGTTTCAAAGATGGTTGAGAATCTGTTGAAAGTGATCCACATTCTGGAAGGACGTATACTGGCTGCAGTCAATAAAGATTGGTGATTGACAGTGTGAGAACTAGAAGCTGATCTGGGAATTTCAAAAACCGTTGTGTCTGAGATTTTGAGGCAGGATCTTGGCATGAAGTGTGTTCTGGCAAAATTCATTCTGTGGCTTCTGCTACCACAGCAGAAGGAACATCGTGCTGCAGTTGCTAACGATTTGATTCAAACCACTACCAATGAACCAGATTTCCTCCAGAGGGTCATAACTGGAGATGAATCGTGGTTATGATCTAGAAACAAAGGCCTGGTTGTCCTAATGGATGTCGCCTGGTTCTCCGCGCCTGAAAAATGTATGGCAAAGTGACAGCAAGATCAGTACCATGATAACTGTGTTTTTGATTGGGAAGACGTTATCCATCACGAGTATGCCCCTCTACGCCAAGCAGTTAATAAAGAGTACTACCTCGATGTTCTTCGTCATTTGAGAGATGCAATAAGGTGAAAACAGCCACAACTATGGGCAACTGGTGACTGGCAGCTTCATCACGACAATATGCCTGCTCCTGCATCGTGTTTCATTCAGAATTTCTTGGCAAAACATCAAATCATCCAGGTGGCTCAGCCCTGGCACGGACCAGATGCGGCACCTTGTGACTTCTGGATTTTTCTAAAACTAAAATGACCTTTGAAAGGGAAGAGATTTCAGACCATTGATGAAATTTTCAGCAAAATACAATGGTGCAGCTGATGGTGATTCTAACAAAAGATTTTGCAGAGTATTTTGAACAGTGGAAGAGATGCTGGGAGAACTGTGTGAGGTCCCAAGGTGCCTACTTTGAAGGCGACTGAGGCGTCATTGTCCTATGTACAATGTTTCTTGTGTCTTGTATCTTCCATAAATGTCTATTTTCATAGTGCATGGCTGGATATTTTCTGGACAAACCTTGTGTATCATAACTTATTTAAATAATCTTATGAGCTTTTATTTTTTCTAACATAAACAATATTTTAATGAATATTCATCCTTAAAGACAAAGTCCTAGAAATAGAATGGCTGCGTGTAAGAAAAATTCACATTTTTAAATTTTAGCACATATTGCCCAGTTTCTCATTAGTGAAGATTCTTATTTATATTTCTGTTGTGTTGGCAAGTTGATTTCTCTATGCCACTTCCAAATTTGACATTATGGATCATTTAATCTTTGCTATTTCTCATTAAATATTTTATATTTTCATATTATCAGGGAAAATAAAATATTAATATGTTTTAGCAATTTTTAGTTTTGTTATTCTTAACTTTCTGTGTATTACTATCGCCATTTCCCTATTTTGTGTTGGATATTGTCTTCTCTTCTTCCTTTAAAATATATGAGGACCGATGATAGAAGCCTTTGAGTGTTACATGCCACAGCTGAGCTGCCTCCTCCATCTGCCTAATAGAAGTTTAAAATCGTGGTGGGGTTTATCTTTTCCTGTGTGTTTTAGGGCCTTGGTGTTATGCTTAGAAAGTTCTTCATTCCTGCATGTTATAACATGTTTCTCCATTTTGCTTATTTTATCACTGACACTGTTCTAAATCATTTCAGTGATTTTTTTCTTTTTGAACTTTTAAAGTCATAATGAATTTGAGAAGTACTGCAATTTAAAATTTCCTGTTCTTGCAATTTTAGATATTTGCATAGATCAAATGAAAGTAGAAGAGTCTGAAGAAAAAGCATCAGAATTTTACAAAAAAGTAAGTAATTTTGACTAACTTCAGGAACTATTTGGGGAGCCACTGCAAGTCTGAATCTGCCCCGGAGACTGTGCTTGTTGTTCCCTCTTCTTTACCTCCTTCAGGCATTTGCACAAAGGCCATCTTCCAAGGAGGACGTCTAGATTCTTATATTTAAAAATTTCAGCTCCTCGCACCCAACCCTGACCCTCCCTATGCTTCTTTCATTGTTTTTCTTTTGTTGTATTTATCATCTTACATGCTACGTAGTTTAGTTTGTATTTTTGTATGTATATATGAATGTGTTGTCTATCTCTCCAGAGTAAATTGTATGAGGGAGTTTTTTCATTTGTTTTATTCCCTAATCCCAGCACCTAGAATGATTCCTGGCCTAAGAACTAAAAGAAGATTTTTTAAATGACTAATTGAACAAAATGTATAGAGTCAGAATTTTAACATTGGTGTATTTCTCAAGAAATCATAAAATTTAGGCACTCAGGATTAAAAATATATCTAAGAAATTTAAAAGAAAGGTTAATTTGCTTGTTTTGATTAACGTTTCTTCATTTCAGATCAGGTGAACCATATAAAATGATCATTTTCATAGGTCAAAAGTATCAGATATTGCCAATTTCATTTGTTTCAGCCTGGTAGTATTGCTAACCAGCCAGCTGTTCATTCATTTTCTTGAAGATTTTTCTCTGCTTAGCATGCACCTATTAGATTTTTTTCTGTGGTGGTTTTTTGTTTTGTTTTGTTTTTGCTGGCGGTGTTGTTGTTTTCTTCACATTTTAGGTAGTTACTCTGATTTGAGTTGATAGGACTGGTTTCTTACATCGGAGAAATAATAACAATTACTGCTACCACCACTAAATGAACGTATACTAGACGAACATGCACTGTGTGTTTGGCACTATGAAAAAGACTCTACTTTTTTTTTTTGTATCTGGCTCTAAAGGAATCGAGAGAAATGCACATTTTGTAAACTTTTAAGGTAAAATGTAACTTCAAATGGTAGGCACATTTTTCATAAGTTAGCAGTAACTTGTGAAAAACTTTGTAAATTTCCTAAGATATCCTAAGGTTCACTGAACACTTCCTGAGAGGGCATCACACTCAGGTCTTTGGTTGCAGTGGGGGTTACAGCCGTGAATACCATACTGTCATCGCCCTGAAGCACCTCGTCTAGTAGAGAAACAATGGAGCATGTAAATTAAGAGTCATCAGTGTTACAGTTGATAAATGTCTGTGCTGTTGAGTGAGTGATCCCTCACCCTTCCACCTTTATATTCTGAGCTCAGTAAGAATCTTTACTT
>VMDR010015887.1:0-21783 GCA_007922815.1 Macrotus californicus | reverse complement strand
CTCTTTCAATTCATGGCTGTAAACCCCAGACTAATCCATGAATTTACTTGTATTCTCTTCTTGAACTTGGAAAATAAATTTATTTCAAAAATATCACCATTGCTATATATTAGCACAGAACTTCAGAATGAACTTAATCTGTGTTAAAATATTTTTATGTGTTTTACTTTCTAAATATATTATGGTGATCCTTTATTTCTAGAATTATTTTCAAGGAAAGCTAGTGCTTACTATAAAAATGAAATATGTGAAACTAAAAATTACCCAAATGCCCAGTAATAGTGCAATGAGTAAATATGTTATTTTTATACAGTAGAATAGCACATAGTATTGAGAATAAAGCTCTGCATCTACAACAAAATGGGTGACTCCCACAAATGGAATATTAAGAAAGCAAAGCCAGGCGCCAACGAGTCCACAGTGTATACCTGTTCACGCTCTTCTGTTCCATTAATATTAAGGTAAAAAACTAGCAAAATGAATCTTTGCTGTTCATTCAGCAAACAAATTTTCCCTGGGAGGGGGAATAGCAACAAGGAGGAAGCACAGAGGAATTTTTGGAGTGCTGATAAATATTCTGATCCTTGTTTTGAGAGCTTGTTAAATGGGTGTGCTCCTTTTGTGACGATCCACTGAGCTGTGGGATGAGACTCTGTGCATGCTCCTTATCTATTGTTCTGCAATTTAATGGCCACTAACAGTCCAATGTACACAAAACAAGCCACCAAACATGTCCCAAACTGACTGATGGATCATTTAGGCACCAAAAATAGTCTTTAAAATTAGAACACTGTGAAGACAAGGGTTTTTATGATGCACTTATTTTCAAATTATATCATCTTTGAAATTAAAATATATGTAATAATTCATAGTGTCTTTTTATAATTAGCAGTGCTTCCTCTTTTTTAAATGCATATACAATAATGGCATCTAACTATTGATGGTGTGTTGGATTTGATGAAATACGGTATTAAAATTGTATTATATGATATAAATAAGTGCCTAAATAAGTGGAAGGTTGATATTTGTGGAAATGAATTCATTGTTTTCATTTGCAAATACTGCGGGGAGGTTTTATGGCACTTTACAACATTTTTACAAAATTTGTTTGGAGGAATAAAGTATAAGCAAACCTAAACTATTTTTAAATAACAGAAATGAAAAAAGATCTAATTTACCATTCTAAAAATATTTTAAAAGTAAATGAATAAACTTGAATAGGTAAGTAAAATAGAGTAGAGTCATCCAAAAAATAACCAAATACATATGAGAAAATAGTGTACATTGAAAGTGGCATTTAACACCAGGGTGGAAAATTCAGGGGAAAAAGAAAGAAGGACATGAGTGAAACATGGCTGGCCCTTCGATCTCTCACATTTAGTCTGTGTTTCCAAGAATTATGCATGAGAGACAGAAGATATCTGGGCTTTGACTCATGACAGACAAGCCTGTCAGTCTCCCTATGTCAAGATTAACCACTTTTCTCCTTAGGAAGTACCTGTGTTTGCTTAAGCATGGCACTGTATTTGGCTCCTTTCACTTCCAGCATCTCAAACGAGCTCCTGGATAGGAAGCAGGCCAGCCTTCTATGAATGTGTTAATTCGTTAATAGAGAAAAATCTCAACACCAAACAGTGACTTAAAAAAAGTGAAAACTGTTGCCTGAAAGTCAGCTCACTACATCTACTTCATGTTACAACCCTCCCCCCAAATTTAAAAGGATCCTTCCACCCTAACTCCTGAAATTAATTGGTACTCTAATAAGTGTAATGGGGTGGGAGTATTTGGGCTTTTTTAACATACTACTTATAAAGGAAAATGATAAAAAAGTCTGTTTCCAGAAGAAGCTATTTCTTATTAATGGAGTATATGAAACTCATAGGACACTGCTCTCTTGTCAGTTAAAAAAAAAGTTAGGTCAGCAGAAAAAAAAACAAAAAATTTCAATTACATTTTCAGCAACAGCTGAAGGAGAACAAAATCAATGAAAGGAGCATACTTATTAGAGACTTGCAGTTGCCATAAAACTGAAACTAAATCACAGCGACAGTGTCTGAACTTCAGATAAATTACTTTGAATTCAGCATGGGAACCTGGAGAAATAATGGAAATGATATTGCAGGTGGTGGGAAAAAGGTCAGAACTTTTTATATCCATTGCTTTTCTGGATCTTGTAGTTGTTGTCATGATCAAGTAGTGATTTATTTTACTTTATTTTAATTTAATTTAACTTTATTTTATTGTGGAGGGGCTTCTATTGTTTCTCCAGCAGACAATTCCACCTTCTAGGTTGTACCTGCATTGAAACGCTGGTGAGTTGTGATGCTCAGATGTTCAGAGGAGAAGCAGAGTTTTCTGGGAACCCAAAGCAAGGTACCCCTCAGGGAGAATCTTGCTTTTTCAGAAAAGAGGGCAGGTTGAGAAAGGAGTGGGTGAAGAATGGCCAGCCTGTTCCACCCTGTTTGCTGACTAGAGATACAAATCATCTTGGTCCAGAGGCCTCTTCTAAGCTCCAACCTGGTGTCAGAAGTCCTTTTTTCCCCAAACTCCATGCTTTCATGTGACTTTTGTCAGGCCCACCACACATGTCTTTTGGTGGCGTCCAAGCTTTGGCAAATGGTTATGAAATGCTGCTCCTGTCCTTAATGATCACATACAACTTGTCAGCACGCCAAGATCTAGAAACAGTATGCCAGTGCAGAGTGAGTGCTTAGAAAGAGCTTTACTGACCTTACAATCACTCACAAGATCTCCCAGAATACTGTGCCTTTTAAAGTTTCTCTTTATTGCCCTGGCCAGTTAGCTCAGCTGGTTGGAGCATCATCCTATACATCAAAGACTGCAGGGTTAATTCCTGGTTAGGGCACACACCCAGTGAGTGCATGGGCAACTGATCGATGTTTCTCTCTCTCTCCCTCCCTCTCTCTCTCAAATCAATGAATGTATCATCTATCCTCAGGTGAGAATTAAAAAATAATAAATTTTCTCCTCATTGAGGGTTCACTCAATTTACAGTTTTTAAGGGAAGGGTGGACATAGAAAAATGATTACAGGAAGAAATAAGAGAGGTTTTATTTTTATCTGTCTAGATAGAAGAGGCAAGAATGTTTACAGGCAAAGGAAGAAGACTCATAGAGGTTGAATGCACAAGAAAGACATGATGATGAGTTAACAGGGCAACATCTTTAGGGAGACTTGAATGGGTAAGGTCTGAAACACAATGGAGGAACTTCCCGTGCAGGGGGAACTACCAGACAGCAGTAGAGATGATGACTGCAGCGGGGAAGAAGCAGCTGAGGAACTTCCCCAAAGCTGAAGTTGCTTTTCTTAGTGAAGGAAGAGGCAAGGCCATTGGCCAGTGGTGGGAGATTAGGGAGTACATGATTTGAGTCGAGTGGGAAACATTTGAAATAAGGGACAGGGGGGAGTCACAAATAGCTCATTAGTTAAACTTAAAAACTAGATGCATAGAAGATTATCATTTGTAATTGCATCAATACATCCTATCGTGTAATTTTTTTCCTTAGTGGTGTTAAGTCAGAGTGCAGGAGAGGAGCTAAAGGGATGGCTTGATTCTTGGCCACATAAGCTCCAGGGCAGTTGATTTGATTCACTGCTCTACTCCCAGTGCCTGGGACAGTGCCTACAGGGGTAGGTTTTAATATATATTTGTTGATTGAATAAATGAAGAATAGGAAAAAAGGAGAGCAAGAGAATTGAGGGTAATACTGAGTGGCCAAAGTGTTTCCGTATGGGGTACACATAAGAAATGATAGGAGGTGACTGATAGACTGGGAGAAAATATACAAAGAGGCAAAAGTTTTCAATAATAAACAATATTAAACCTACTAAAAATAAGAAAGTGAGTGATCTATAAGTGTAGGAGATTGTGGTCTAAGAATAAAGCACTTCAAGATAATGTTATATTATTTTACCTTCTCATTTATACATTTTTGTCTCTTCCACTAACCTATGAGTTCTTTGAAGGTGGGACCTTTTCCTTCATTTCTTGGTATTTTTCATAGCACCATAGGATACAGTCAATAAAAATAAATAAATTAATAAAAATGCATGCATGAAATTGAGGCCCAGCTTTGTAGCTAACTTTCCATTCAACTGCAAATAATTCACTCAGCACCCCTGTACCTCAGTTTTATTGTCAGCAAAAAAAGTAAGATGCTATTTTTATCTATGCATTCTGTGAGGAATAACTTAATAACAGTGGCAAATAACTCTAAGTTTCTAGCAATTTTACTTTTATTCCTTAGTTTGAAAATGACCAATTCATTTCTTGAATATTCTTCTTCATTTAAATCAATATAATCCGTATTTTGGTATCACTTTCAAAATATGCAGCTTCTTAGATCTTGTTTTGGAAAAGACTATTAAAAGTTGTCCATGATCTTTCAACAAATAAACAAGAATTTACTGAACACCTATTGTATTAATGTGGGTGTGGGAAAGTGCCAACCACAGAGAAACGTTTGGAAGTGTCAGTCTTGACTCCTGAGCCAACACTAATAGACATATGAAATAACAGTGAACATATGTACTGATGTATCGTCACATCCTAAATTACTTGGTGCATTGCATCAGTGCCAAGGAAATTTAAAAGAGCTGAGGTCAATAAGGACCTGCATATACAAATAGGTATTCATGGAGGAGGGGGGATATATCCCAGAATGTCTTGATTTCTCCTTCATTCCTGAAGAATATTTCTGCTGGGTGAAGATCTGGGTTGACAGTTTTTTTCTTTCAGCACTTGAAAAATTTTGTGCCACTAACTTCTGACCTGCATGGTTTCTAATGAGGAATTCATTGTCGTTCAAATTGGTTTTCTCCTATAGATAAGGTATCATTTTTTCTCTTGCTGCTTTCAAGATTTTTTTCTTTGTCTAATTTTCCAAGTTCGATTATGCTATGTCACGGTGTGGGTTTCTTTACATTACCCTATTTTGAGTTCATTCAGTTCACTGAATCTGTAGGTTTATATCTCTTCCCAAATTTCAGAAATTTTTAGCCACATTTTGGGGAAGTACTTTTTAACCCCACCTACTTTTTCCTCTACTTGCACAAGAATATTAGTTATTTTGTTAAGCCCCACTGATTTCTAAGGCTCTGTTCCTTTATTTTTTAAACTATTTTTCTATGTTGTTCAGATTAGTTCATTTCTATCATTCTATCTTCTAGTTGACTCATTCTTTTTTTTTCCTTTCGATTCTGCTGTTGAGCCCATCCACTGAGCTTTTCTATGTCAGTTATTGTATTTTCCAGTTCTAAAATTTCCATTTCGTTTTCTTTGTTGATACTTTGAATTTATTTGCTAAGGCTTTTTGTTGTTGTTGTTTTCATTTGTTTCAAATATATTGGTAATTTCTCATGGAAGTTTATTATTTTAAATCATGTGTGCTTTGAAATCTTTGTCAGATAATTCCAATATCTTGTCGTGTCCACGTTGGCATCTATTGAGTGTCTTTTATTACTAACTTTGTGATCTCCCTGATTCTTGGTATGAGGAGTGACTTTTAGTTAAAAGCTAAGACATCTTAGTATTATTACATTATGAGACCCTGAATCTTATTTAAATCTTTTTCTGACACCACATCTATGTGATGGGAATGTGCCATTTCATTCTTGTGAAGTAAAAGCCCAGGTTTTCCATTTGGCCTCTTTTGACACCGAGGGTTTAGTGGGTGAGAACTTCTCATTGCTGCCAGATAGGGGTGGAAGTCCAGGATCCATATATGGTCTCCACTGACCACTAACACTGTTGGGGAGGAGCTGGGTACCTCCCACTGGTGATGGAAGTCCCAGCTCCTTCCTCAGCCTTCTCTAACACTACCTCAGCAGGGGACTGCAGTGCCTCATTACAGCCTGCCTGGGGTGGAAGTGTAGGTACTCTTCTCAGCCTGGGCTGGAAGTTTTTCCTGCGGTATTTGGCTGGAGTAGAGTGGCTACTCTCTAAAGGATTCTATCTTGCTAAGCTATCCTTTTCCTTATTATTTGGCTACAGAGGGCAGGCTGTTGTTTGTCTGTACTTGTTGGCATTTCTGGTTTAATAGCTTCTTTAACTCCATGTCTGGGATGTGTGAGGCAAAACCAAAACAAATCAAGGAACTCACCACTGTGTTGACTCCTGGGGCTCTGAAGTTCCTAGATAGTCTCCTGTCTTGTCTCCATATTTAAGAATCTTTATTTTTTGCCCTGGATTGTATAGCTTAGTGTATTGAGCGTGGTCCTGTGACCCAAAGGGTCGCCAGTTTGATTCCCAGTCAGGGCACATGCCTGGGTGGTGGGCCAGGTCCCCAGTAGGGGGCATACAAGAGGCAACCACACATTGATACTTCTCCCCCTCTCTCCCTCTTTTTCTCCTTACCTTCCTGTCTCTCTAAAATAAATAAATAAATAAAATATTTTAAAAAAAGAATCTTTATTTTGCCCTGGCTGGTGTGGCTCAGTGGATTGAGTGCTGGCCTGAGAACCAAGGGGTTGCCGGTTCAATTCCCAGTTAGGGCACATTGCTGGGTTGTGGGCCGGGTTCTCAGCTGGGGGTGCGTAAGAGGTAACCACACATTGATGTTTCTCTCCCTCTCTTTTTCTCTCCCTTCCCCTCTCTCTAAAAATAAATAAATAAACTCTTTAAAAAAAAGAATCTTTATTTTGTTTGTTTTACATAGAATGTTCAGGATATTAAGTTATACTTAGCAATAGAAATAATGTCTACACTATCTTTTTCCTTTGCTATATTTTTATTGTAATTTTTTGCCATTTTAATCTCTGCTTATGCTTTGTTAATTATGCACTTAATTTATGCTGCAGTCAATATGAAAAATGTCATTAATGCAGAGCCATTGATAAGTTATTTCTGAGAATACATACATTTCATTACCTTGACAAGTAGAAATACAGATAATTGGTTCATGGGCTCTCAATGTGAGTCTGTGTGAGTCAGATAGCACATGAGAGGGTGCGCGAAGTAGTAGTATTTGTTATTAGTCTAATGTGAAGCTGGGTACAATGGCATGCTTCTGCCAACTAAGGAAATGCTGCCATTGCCTGAATTTAGCAGTTGTTAGCATTGACTACTTTAGGAATTTTTCATTTAGAATGACAGTCTTGAGAGTACCTTGTCCATGGGTAACTATTGATCTGGGCCATGTCTCTAGATCCTGCTTGGAAAACACAGATCTTATTCTAATACATCTTTTCTATGTTTCTGGGATCATCCTCTACGATATAGCTACTTTTATGTATTTCTAAAAGTTGGAGGTAATTTCCATTTTTTTCTTGTACTTTATTTTACACAGCTTCTATATTTCCAGTTAAATTTCATCTAAAGTCAAACAAGAGTGAATATGCATATTTTATTCTTTTAAGAATCAAGTTGCAGTGAACTCTTAAAACTTGTTTGCAAATTTACTTCCCTGGGATGTATTCCCAAAGAAAGTTTACTTGAATTTACATAAAACCATAATGTTTGAGTTGAAAGATCTCAAGACTTCCTAGAATTGCTAGGAACATATTCACTGAATTTCCCCAAGAGGAGCTAACTCTAGGCAAAGCTCCTAAACCACAAGACTCAAATCTTTCCTGCTAGCTTATTTTCTCTGGAGGAAACTTTCTAATTTATTTTCCATCTGGAAGACTTTGCTGAGTTGGAGTTCATAGCAATGCATCCTCATGGCATATATCAGTGTCCTGGCACATAACCTGTCTGTGGATAGATTTCATCAGAACTAATGGGAAGATGAATGTGTTTACCTCTCAATCCAGAGCGGTTTCTTATGAAAGTTGCTCTGTCATTTAGATATAAGTCAAAAGGTAAAATTATACCATGGACAGATGGAGGGTAACTAGGATGCAAATTTATTAATTATGTCTTCTATAATTAAAATGAGATGTCACACACACACACACAATAAAAACAAACAAACAAACAAGCTTATACTAGAACAAGCAAACTCTCTATATTGTCATTTGTTTTCTGTGATGTTGTCTGTATCTCAGGCATAAATGGATTGATGATTTTGCTAGTATGTCAAAACTCTATGTAGAAAAGTAGTGATTTTTTGGCCTTCATGCAAGGTGCATGATGTCCCACACTGATGACATGCTGTGTTAGTTATGATAAGATTTATTGACAACTTAGAGACAGAGTATTAGCAGAAGAAATGAGATGCCTCAAGTCGGGGTAGTTCAAAAAAGAAAGTTGCCCAGCAGGTTGAATGTGCTACGCTAAACCCTCCAAAAGGGGGAGCCCCACTTCTGCGCCAATTTACATGTTTACCTTAGTCCAAGTGGGTGGAAAGAAAAATGTGTTTACTAAGTAAAAGCAGCTATTATGGGGCATCGTTAGGCCCATCATTGGGAGACCTTGGGAGCTCATCTTGGGCGTTTTGTACCAAGGTCACTAACGTTAACCAGAGGATTTACTATTTCTCAAGCCACCCAATCCAGCTGGGCCAGACTACAAGGAAGTAGGAAGTCAAGGGTACCCCATCTTTTTTTCTGAGATCAAAGTTTTATGTCTTTTACTGAATCACAATCACAATCCATAATGTGGACTCTGAAATTCTCAGGGATTTGGCAGACTGACCCTGTACTGATGCTTCTCCACCATGCGAAAGGTGCTGTCAGAGCATCTTTCTCTGACTACCAGGTCAATGCCCCATCAATATCCATTTCTAATTAATTCTCTTTTGTTTGCTTTATACAACACCTTTATTTTTCTTTTAAAGAAGAAGCTGACATGTGATGACCATTTATTTTCCAAGCACTACTTAGGTGCTAGACATCAATGTACTACTTTAACTGTTGTAATTCTAAGATGAAGGTATTAATTTACCTAGTTCAATATGAGGAAACTGTGACCCAAAGAGGTTAAATATCTGTCCAAAGTTAAATACCAAGTCAAAACAATATGCCTTGATGCCACAGAGTTAAAGGAAGACAGAGATGATAAAGGAGTTTACAAATACATAAGCAAGAAATTTAAAGATTAAAAAGTACTATGAAAGGGATAAAACAAGGGTACTGTGATGCAGAGTCCCTGGAAGGAGTGCTGATTTACCTTGGATGGTCAGAGGAAGTCTCCTTAAGAAGGGGCACAGGGTCCGAAGCTTGGATAATAAAAAAGAACAGGTTCAGAGAGGGTTGGAGGATGAGTCTTATAAGACGGGCAGAGGTCAAAGCCCATTAGAAGGAAATGAGCCTAACATGCTTGAGAAAGACAGAGGAGACCAGAGCCATGAGAAAGAGGACGATGGGAAGGGATGAGGTAGGAGAGGAGATATATGGGTCAGACTTGGTAAGGGGTTTACATTTTAGTTGTAAGTAACAGCCACTCTGCATTCATGACATATCTCACATGTCAAGAATTGTTTAAACACTTTTACATATATTTAGTCATTTTAGCTTCATAGCAATCAAACTAGTATTATTATTACTAGTCTCATTTTACAAACGAGAAAGCTGAAGCCCAGGGAGTAAAGTAACGACTGTACTGGGAAACCACTGGAAAAACTAGAGCAGTGCAGTAACAGAATTTGATTTGCATTTAAAAATATAACTTTGGCTGCTCTGTGAAAAATAGATTAGGGAATTTAGGCAAGCGATGATGGTAGACTCTTCTCTGGTATTAATAATAATAGGGGAAATTGAGCTTAAGGGTTTTGTTTCTATTTTGTACTGCTGCTGGAGTGGAGGTAGGAAATGAAATTAAAAGAGAAATCAAGATGGACTTCTGGGTTCCTTGTTTGAACAACCAGACAGAAGGCAGTGTCATATGTTGACAATGGTGGGAATTCAGGAGGGGCAGGTTAGGACACTGTGATGTGGTCGTATTAAGACAGTGACACTTCCAGGGGTGATGTCAAGTAGGCAGACGGGTACACATTGTTTGGAACTCACTGGAGAGGTTACATATGTTTGTGTATACATAAAGCCTAAGGCTTGGTGTAGGTATGTTTCCATAAATAGATGTGGGACTAACATTTGTTTTTGTGGTAGATACCTGAGCAGGGTTTTTCTGCTCCTTGTTTAAAGTCATGTTAAGGATTCATATGTTTCTTCTAAGAAAAAAAAAATGTTTAGGGTCCTGATGAAGCATCCCTCCTAGTGTCAGGAGAAGGAGAAGTCCATTTTTAGGCTTTTCTCTTTTGGATTCATTCAGCTATAGGCTCACATATTCTAGGATTTCATTGCCTCTGACATTAGTCAGTGCATCGCTACAAAAGTTCAAGGAGAATGTTGTTTAAAAACATTTTAGCTTAGTCTACTCATGGGAACAGGAATAGTACAAGGTGAGCACAAACTCTTGAGAGATGATAGCTACCCAAACACAAACAGTATTTTTAAAAAAGTTCAAACTGAGCATACTTAAAATGGACAATGATAAATTGGGGATTTGGGAGATTTTCTGTGTTCTATGATGTGAATAGTTCAATAATTATTTTCTTAGGTGCTAGTTTATAGTGTGTTTGTCTATGCCTGGATGGCTCTCCCAACAAAACTGGATTTGTTTTTCAAACATTTAGCAAAATCTCAACATCCATGTAGATTGGATATGTTGGCCCTGCCTTACATTACCTTTTTAAGCATCTCTTCCTGAACTCAATAGTATGAAGGCACTTTGATATGATAGCAATAACATGTCAACCTCTGAACCGCATCACAATTCTTTAGATGTCTACATCCAATATTAATATTCTGTGAAAATCCAGAGATATTTTTTCTTTAATTTTAAGAGGGGAAATTTAAAATATTGCAGTAATATCTCTGACATCAGAATGCATCTTTCAATTATAATCAGCAGTGTGTTTTGTTTCTTAGTGATATATAAAATGGCTGTGTGTTTTATGCTTGATGGAATTTTATACTGCTAAAAGCCACTAGTGAACAGGCTTCACATCCAATAACTGACAGAGAACCAACATGTGGAGAAAGGCAATGGGTATTTAGTGACCATATTGGAATTAAGGACATATAATGATCATTGTTGGTTGGGTGTTTCTTGATTTTGGTGATTTTTTGATAGCTAACCCATTACTTTAAAAATATATATTTTATTGATTATGCTATTACAGTTGTCCCACTTTCTCCCTCTTTGTCCCCCTCCACTCAGCACCCTTCACTCCTTCAGGCAATCCCCCCAGTATTGTTCATGTCCATGGGTCATGTGTGTAACTTCTTTGGCTACTCTGTTTCTTATACTGTACTTTACATCCCATGTTACCTTCTGTAACTTCCTCTTTGTACTTCTTAATTCCCCCATATACCCATCCCATCTGGCAGCCATCAAAATGCTCTCCATATCCATGATTCTATTTCTGTTCTTGTTTGCTTAGTTTGTTTTTAGATTCAATTGTTGATAGATATATATTTATTGCCATTTTATTGTTCATAGTTTTGATCTTCTTTTTCTTAAATAAGTCCCTTTAACATTTCATCTAATAATGGTTTGGTGAGGATGAACTCCTTTAGTTTTTTCTTGTCTGGGAAAGTTCTTTATCTGCCCTTTGATTCTAAATGATATATTTTTTGGGTAGAGCAATCTTGGCTGTAAGCCCCTGCTTTTTAAGACTGAATATTTCTTGCCAATCCCTTCTAGCCTGCAAAGCTTCTTTTGAGAAATCAGCTGACAGTCTTATGAGAACTCCCCTCTAGGTAACTAACAGATTTTCTCTTGCTGCTTTTAAGATTCTTTCTTTATCTTTAACCTTTGCATTTTAATTATGATGTATCTGGGAGTGTTCCTCTTTGCATCCATCATTGTGTTTCTTATTGGGAATCCCCAAAGCAATGTTTCTTATAGTTAAATATGAATTATTTTATTAAAAATTTTATTAAATATTCTTACACTTTAATTCTAAGGAGATGCATTTTGAACCTTTGATTGTGACAGAACTTACTGTTTATTCTACTTGAATAACTCACTCTGTCTCCAGTGACTTGAGAAATAAAACAGAAGAGACAAATTAAAATTCTCAAGTTTAAAAACTTTTAGACCCAAGATGATCCCTACTTATTAGATAGTCAGCAATTATTGGCTTATTTTTGGAGATTGAGAGATACAATTAATAGATTCTCCTTATGACCATTTATAATACTAAATTGCTCATTAACATTTTCCTCTTTAAATGATGGACTCAATAACTTATTTCCCAGAACTTGTCAGTGATTTTCTATGCCCTGTGTTTTGCAGTTTGTGCCTTGATAAAGGCAATTTGATGAACAGAATCATCTGGATTGTGTGGGACATTTGTCAATATTAGATTTATGGGGGAGAGCTTTTGCCCTAGTCATGTTCTAAAACCTTGGCTCCGAGTCCATCAATCTGCCTATAAAGGACAACCCTATTTCTAAAGTGACAGAGTCTATTTGTAGTAGTGCAGTCAGTTAGAAAAGCTGCCTATGAAATCAAGAAAAGAGGAAAAGGTGAGAGATAGGGATATAAACTTGTTAAGATCTTCAGAAGAGCTCAGTTTGCTAAACAGAGCTAGATATTACCCTACCTCTTCTATCTCTTAAGACAATAAAAGCATTTTGAAGAGGCAATCTTTTTGAGTCCCTCCTCTCCACCTCCTGCCTTAAGCAAACAGCAATTTGGCAATTTATCTGAAGATGTACTTTTATCACTAGAGAAAAACTTTTCAGAGAGCAATGGGCCTATGGCGTTTTTCCCACATTGTGTAGGATGGTAATGTCAGTGAGTTTTGCATGTATTGTTTCTGTCGTGATGAGACTCGTATTTTTCTCTCTATTCCTTTCTTCCCAGGGCAAGACACTTTTTCACCATTCTCCTGGGGCCACAGAACATGTCAAGGTAGGATAATACAAGGGGCTTTTGCTAGAGAAAAAAATAGATTTGTTTTAGCATAATATACCAGATACTTCATAAAAGTGATTGACAATATTAACAAGAGAAAAATTAGTTTTTCTAGTAGCTGTTTCACTTTGAGGTTAGGCCTGAAGGGCCATTTCTTTTTCATTTCCCCTTCTGTAGGTAGGACCTTAGTGGAGAATTACCCTCATCTCTGATAATAGCACCAAAAGCAGGTGAGTGAGGGTTTTAGTATCTCTTCCCTCATGATACCCAGCAGTCCGCACTCACAACAGGCCAAAAAAACAAAAAACCCTCTGTTTATTAATAAAATGCTTGTTTTATAAGTGAAGATTTAATAAGTCTACGAGCTTGCACCTTCCAGCCCAACCACACTTAACAGATTACTACTCCTAAATACCTTCTATGTATGAATTCCAGAATAGCCCAACTCCTGTCAGTTCCATTGGGTCAAAACCCAGCCTTAATGACAACCTGGGACAGCAGCTGTGAGAAAAAGGAGCTGGATCTTCTGAGATGGACATAGGAGTGAAAAAGCACTGTATAGGGAACAGAACAGAGGTGGGGGGAGAGGGGAGGATGGGAATGAGATCAGAGGGTCTTCTCTCTGAAGCCTGCCAAGGTGAGCTCTGTGCAGATTGAGAGATGACTGGAGAGAAAATTAAAACATTGTTTTGTGTATATCTCAAAATTCCGTATATGGTTGGCTGTTTAATTGCAAGGACTTCTAAATAATGTACTGACCCATCCCAGTCTTCCAGATGGCAAGGGCATGGCTACAGGGCCACACAATCGTAGGGATCATAGGTAGTAAAATGGTAAATAATGTTTGCTAAAGTTGGCAAAAGAGACCCATGTTTGGTACTAACTCAAAACGAAGGGAAATGACCTTGAGTTAGTCAAAGATTTGATTTGGTGAATTTCCATTCCTTCAAATATAAAATAGGGGTATTGGATTAGATAGCTCCCAAAGTCCCTCTATTTCCTTAGAATTTTCAGCGCCTGGACTTAAATTCTGTTTTACTAGTTGTGTAACATCTAGTGATTACTTACACTTAAGTCTCAGTTTCCCTAATGTGGGTAATTACAATGCTAATAGCATCTTTTCATAGTTAAATAAGAAATGTATGGCACAATGAAGAGGGCATGGTAAGCACTCACAGGAGTGCGGCTAAGAGTGTTGGTCCATGATCATCGTATATTTCCATTTTGGCTTGTGGATTTTATAAGCTACAATCACAACAAGACTTTCTCTAAAGTTGTATACACTTTCTACTTCTTCTTAGTCATATCCCTTAGTATAATTAATAATGATGTAATAATTTGGAAATAGTAATTTTACCACGGTTCCTTAGATTTGATTATTTTTATGGGTATTTTATAGTCCTTAATCAGTAACTCGTTGATGCTAAAATTTTAAGTACATTGAAAGATTTGATGAATTGAGTGATAGGTAGTGAAGTAGTAATGAAAAGAATGTGGAATATGCATCTATATGCGTAAGTAACACAGACCTTTTTATATCACTACAGGTATCAGAGTTGTTATCCTTCAGGGGGCCACATTTGAACTAGCCTTTCGGGGGTACTTACTGATTTGAGCTGGTCTTCTATACTCTTGAGCTCATAAAGAAGCCACTTTACCTCAAGACATATTTATTATATAAATCATACTCATCAATGGGCATAGAGGAAATGGGAAACAATAGACATCAAGTGGTGTAGGAAGGACTTCGACAAGGCAACATTGACACTAGGCAAATGACAACCTGGATCACCTGGGGTTTGTTGGAATCACCAACATTTTTTTAATAGGCTTTATCAGGAACCATTTGAAATCTAGAGGTTATCGTAAATGTAAAAACTATTTTTCTAATTATGTAATTAGTTTAAGATGGAGCAGTCATAATTTACTTCTGATATTTTTCAGAAACCAGAATCTAAAATGCAAAGCATTTCAAAAGATCTAAAAGCAAAAGTTGAAGGTGCTATATGAGAAATATGTTTTTGTTTGGCTGTCATGGTGACCTAGACTTTCCTTGAATTGGTTATAATATTTAAGAATGGAGAGATTTCAAACAAAATACAGGTCTCTGTCTGTGAAGAGCATTACCGCCGCCACTGTCTGTTGGAGCCAAGGCTTACAGTGTGAGAACGGCTGCAGTTCCCACCGCTCCCCTCTGTTTTTCTCTCGCTGAGGTCAAAAGCTATGTGTTTCTTTGAGTTGCCTTTGCTCTGCTGTTTCTCTTACAACTGAAACGTATTGTTTTGTTCACCTGTGTTACTTGCTTAACCCCTGTAGCCACCTGTGTTTGCATCATGATCAAACATGGCATGCCCATTTTTTTATATTTAGTTTTTAAATATTCCTTCATGCCTAACTTGTCTGAATCTTTAAATATTGATGGGGTAAAAGATGCTCTTCAATGATACATGCATTTTGAAGAAGGAGCGACTAGCCTCAGTAAAACTAGTAGTCACATAAATGTGGCCAGCCGTACTTTGAGCATTACCAGAAATGAACCCCATTTCTAATGGTTAAGTAGCCTCCTTGAGACATGATGGAGGGGCTCAAGCTCCAGCATGCTTCTCATGAGATTTTGCACATTGGGTCCAAGGCCCCATAACAAGAATTTTATTTGTTATCATGCTCGAACATCTGTCTTCCTCGCTGAGATGAGTGAAATGTCCAGAAAACATGCTGAAGATTGCAGGGTAGGGAAAGAGGACTGAGAGACAAAGTTTCCAGGGTGAATGGGAGTTTCAGTGCATCAGCTGACCCATTCACAGGTGTTTACCCAAGACCCATTCTGTATGCCGTGGTAGTTATGTGCTCACCTCCATGGTGTAATCCAAAGGGGGTGTTTTATGCTTTAGTTATGAGGGAAAGGAGTTAATGAAAGAAGATTGTTCAGTTTTTTAACCAGAAATTTCAAATGACTGAATGAAAAAGGTAATGATTCCTGTGGGACAGTTTTATTTTTAAGCTCACAATTAATTTCTATTTGATAAAAGTTTTAGACCTCCCACAGCACTTTACCTTCAGTGAGGGTATAGCTGTATTTTTTAAAAAATAAGTTCTATTAGTTTTATAGAAAAAGAGAACTGTCTTTTCATTTGTCTACTTCACAAATGAAGGAACCAAAGTGAACTTCTGTGGAAGCTGACTTATTCGTTTAGTCAGTTATAATATAAATGGGTATAAACAGAGAGTGTGCTTTCGAGACAAAAGCCAAACCATAATAAAACCTGTCCTAAGTGTCACCTCCGGCAGACAGCATTCTCTTGCCTTATGTTATTCCACATTGGTCTATTTGTTCTTTAAAATGCCATCAATGACTGCTACAAAGGAACTAATCTATTTTAACTAGTCTCTCAGGTAGTCACTTTAATCTTGGGTTTATGTTACTCTTTTTATCACTCTATTCGTTTTACCTCTGAATTTATAGTTATCAGATTTATAAAAGTGACCCAGAGGCCTGGTCGTTACAAGTAAAATCGGTACGCTCGGTACTGAGTCTATCATCTGCTCTTTCTCTACAGGAAGTTCCCTTCTATCTCTTAAGTTAGCTATAAATCTAAATATTAAAAATTTCTTTGGTTACAGGCAAAATTAAAGGTAGAGTGATTGGTTCTTCATAGATGACTTTCAGATCTAGAAATACATAGACTTTCACATACAGAAATATTTTCTAATAATGAATTTCTTTACCTTTCACCATCTCAAAGAAAAACAAGCATAAACCCAGGCAAAGAACTAGCAAAGCAGTATAACAAATGCAAACAGAGGGCCAGAGGAGAATTAATATAGTTTCTGTTATACTTCTGATATTCTAGTTTCAGTTTTCTTCAAAACAGTGATAGATTTATCCTTTTATCTTACTCTAACCTTAAATATTTTTCTGTGATTGCAATGGTGCCTTTGATACTTAAAGTTTAGGACGTGGATTTCTTCATCCTTATCTTGGCCTAAGGAGAGAGGAAGCTCTGCAGTCAATTATAGTTTCTCTATTACATACACACATCACCCCCACGCAGTGTTTGATTTAACATTTTGTAAAAATACAGGGAAAAGAATAAGAATCAAGCATTTTATTTCGTGAAGGCTTATACCTTTATGTGCTTATAATCACAAATGACAATGCTAATTTTTAGAAAATGAACACATTTGGAAGAAAATATCAAAGGAAAAAATATCTTTAAGTGAGAAGGACCTTGCTCTTAAGGACAGTATAAATGATTTACTGTAGACATCTACAAAAAGTTAGGAAGCACCTAGAAAAACTAATCAGAGTTCATCTAGTCTATACAATAATCAATTAATAATAAATATGCAGTCAATCACCAATGTGAGGAATCCATTTAGCTCCAGCTTGTTTCTTCACTCAGTCCTATTCCTCTGACTCGTTATTAGCCCTGGAATTAGGTAGTCCAGTAGGGACTCAGTTCATGTCATCAGAGGGCACAATGCTGCACTCCCTTAGCTACGGTGTCTTTGTTAGTTTACACATGTCAATTATGCTGAAACTTGATATAGCTGTAACATAAAAAGGATGATACTTTTGCATTTTGTAATCTTAGGAACAAAAGTTTCCTGGTGCTCAGTGGCTATGTTGCCCAACTCCACAGGGCTGCCTTCTCATGGTGTCTCACTTAGACTAGAGCAGGTTTTCTCAGCTCATCGACATTTTCGTGGAGGGGGTAGTTAGTCTCGGGGTGAAAGGCCACTCATGATGAATCATCAAAGGATCTTGTTCATAGGGAGCCTTTGGGCATTATTCTCCTGAAAGATACAGAGTTCACTGCTGTTCCTAAAATGCCTGAAAATTAAATACTGTGTTATCTCAAAACCAAGTAGCCAGAGGTCTTTAGGATTATCAAGGATTAGGACACTGTTTGTAAGTAAAGCAAAACAAAACAAAAACCCCACACCCTTACAATGAGGACTTAAAGTGCTCACTAATTGAGGTTTTTATTTTATCAATCATAAAGGCATCTCAGTAAACTTTAAATATAGTGCTACGTTATTTAAGCTACGCACTTGTTTATGTTATGGGTTCATGGTTTTCACTGTGGCCTGATAGAGGCTCAGGATCTGCAGGCTGGGAACTGCTGAGATGAAATGACTAAAAGCAGAGGGTTTTTCCCGGGCAGAACTTTGTTTCATTTTTCATTGCAAAGAAAAAACAGAAAATTGCTCTGTAAATGCTACTTAATGGCTTAAGACAGCATGTGAACAGAACATATTGAAAACTCTGCCTGTAAATGCACCAGGTCTGATCAAAGAATAAATACCACTTAAAAAAAATAGAAATTCATGTAATACCAGTCTCAATCTGAAGGATATAGTTCCTGAAATGCTTGCATAAGTGGATCAGTCACTACAGATAGGAATTGCCAGAGTCACTAGATCTCTAAAAATTTTTATGTTGATAACTTTCAAACAAAAATAGAAAATAAATAGCATAATAAAATCTCATATGCATATAATCCATCTTCAACAATTATCAACATTTTAGGAACTTTCATCTTCCCATTTTTCCTAAATTATTTTAAAAACAAGTTCCAGACACCATACATTTTTCAGAATATATTTAGTGGCTAGCAACTTTATTTGTATATGTAAATTATCATTATCATAACTAATTATATAAACAATGCCATCTATCTAATAATGATTCCATGTTCAGTTTGCCCACTTATCTAAAATGTGTCTTTATACAATTTATTTAAATCAAAATTTAAACAAGGTCCATACGTTGCTTAATGTTTATAATTTAGTCTTTTTCTCCATGGCAGTTCCTTCTCACCTTTTTTCCTCTGTGCCCTTTATTTGCCGAAAAAGCAGCTAGGTCTGGAAGAGTGTCACATTCTGGATTTGTCTGGTTGTCTCTTTGTGGCATCATTCACTCATTTATTTATTTCATCTGTCCTCCATATTTCCAGTAAAGTGTCGATCTAAAGTATTGATTCAATGTAGGTTCTGTCTGTCTTTTTCTTTTTTTTAACTAAAAAAATTTTCAAAAATACTCTAGGAGGTGCTGTGAACCTTCTAGTGCATCACATCCAGAGGAAGCTCTACTTTTGATGATGTTAAAGGTTCATCAGTGGCTTTAGTTTTCTCAGCCCCAGATGTCTCCTACAGGGCTTATCATCAATCTTTCACTGAATGATAATTATTGCCCAAATCCTTTCTTTCCTTTGAGGTTATAGTATAGTTATTTTTAATTTTATTATTCTTGGCCCTGGCTGGTGTGGCTCAGTGGATTGAGCGCCTGCCTGCGAACCAAAGGGTCGCTGGTTTGGTTCCCAGTCAGGGTACAAGCCTGGTTTGTGGGCCAGGTCCCCAGAGGAGGGCCTGCAAGAGGCAACCACACATTGATGTTTCTCTCCCTCTCTTTCTCCTTCCCTTCCCTTCTCTCTAAAAATAAATAAAATCTTTAAAAAGTAATTTTATTATTCCTTCTGCATTTATAGCTGTAATTTTTCTATAGGGAACACCTTTCTCTCATGTAAAACTGTTAACTCAAAATAAAGATTGTACAAGAATGGCAGAATAAAGATTTGATTATATGTTTTTATCTATTGATTTGCAGAATAATGACTTTATATTTTACTATTTTATATATTTATATACATATATTATATATATATTATATATTTATATTTTAGTAACTTTAAAGTTGATCAATGATTTAAAAAAAATTTTGGTGTGCTCTAATCAGTTATAAACATTATTATTTCTTATGCTCAAATTAGCCCACATTGACCAATAGGAGCTTGTTGGCTCTTGTATTTTTTTTTAATATAACTGTAATAATATTTGAAGTATTTCCTGGTTTTTGGTACAAGATGTCCAAATCTTTTTGAACATTCTCAGATCCAAAATTGCTCATTTTCCCCAAAGACCCCTTTTTCTTTTAGTAGAAAATGAAAATTCAATCTTAAGATGAGGACTCTTAAGTTTGCCCATTGCTACTGAATTATCGTTTCTTTTAGACATATTCAGCAGACAAAACTTGAAAGTCCAAATTTTATCTAGAGAAAATATTTCATTAGTTCATGGAAATATTGCTATCGAATTTCGGATCATAGGACACTTACCTTCTTTGATTTTATATTCAGATCTCTTTTCTTTAGCCTGAAAAATCTTAGTATCGAGTGGCATTGAGATAATTACTTAGTTCTTTTATCCTACAATATAAAACATTATAGCTAGCCTTTCTGCTACTGATAAGAACACTGAGTACAGTTTATGATTTCTGTTTGTCTTTCAGATATAACCCACGAGGACTATAGAGTGAAAATATTCCTTTCTTTTTGATCTTTCAACATAATTTCTTTATATGGTTATTTCACTAGTTTAACATATAGTTAGGTTCCTTTGTCTCAGTTTCTTTTCAAAATACAGGGGTGCTTTTTAGTCACTTAACTTTAGTTTTATTAGTTACATAAAACATTCACGTTGCTCCAAGTAAAAACCCAAAACAGAGGTCCAAGTTCCATCCCTGTTCCTGCCTCCTCTTACATCTAACAATTTTTGGTAGTTTTGGTTTATCCTTTAAAACAAAGAATGCATATGTACTAATACATATGTCTAAAATTAATACATACGTACATGTATATTGTGTGGGTGTGGATCAGTGCCCACACACGTCAGTGTATTTGTGACTATGGACACACACACATACATACATACACACAGTTTTATCCCCTCTTTCTTGTTTAAATAGTAATACGCTATAAAAACTGTTTTGCATGTTGGTTTTCTTCACCTAATGATTGTTCTCATTTATGGCTTTAGAGTACTCCACTGAAGTGTATTCAAGCAGTCCCCTAATTATGGGCACTGATTTCCCTCAGTATTTTCTTATTACACATACTCTTACATTGAGTAATCTTTGCATATGACATTTGTACTACATCAACATATTTTTCAAAGAGTTCCTAGTGATGGGATTGCTGAGATAGGGTAATTATATAAGTAGTTTCCTAGAAATCAAATGACCTTGGGTCGTTTCATTTGGTGTTCTCACCAACAGTGAGTGTGCATGCCTGAATCCCCGTAGGCCAACCTTGGAATCCGTTTTCAACATTTTAGATGTTCGCCAGTCAGATTGGGGAGGAATTATATCTAAAACTAGATTTAATTTGCTTTTTCATTACAAATGAGAGTAAGCATCTTTATATATTTGTCATGCTGTTGTCTTTCTTTCTTTCTTTCTTTCTTTCTTTCTTTCTTTCTTTCTTTCTTTCTTTCTTTCTTTCTTTCTTCCTTTCTTTCCTTCCTTCCTTTCTCTCTCTCTCTCTTTCTTTTAGCAAAAGTTCTCTGTGGGGCTATTGTTTTTTTCCCCCCAATATTAAATGCTCTGTGTGTTTTCTAGGATATTAAACTTTTATCTGCAAAATACTGATATTTTGTTTTCTAGTTCACAATTTGTCTTTTCATTCTTATGGTGAATGTGTGTGTATGTGTTTGTCATGTAGAAGTTTTTTTAAAATGTACATATATTTACCGGTCCCTTCCTTTGTATTGCTTCTAGGTGTTGAGTCATAATCAGGAACATGTTCTCTAGTCTGGTGTATAAAGGAATTTTTTCGTTTTATTCTAGTACATGTACGGTCATATTTTTCGCATTTCAGTCTCAGACACATTTGAAATGTATCCTGGTGTATGATGTGAGGAGCGATCCAAGTTTTTGCTGTTCCATATGACTGTGCACTTTCTCAGCACTGATATGACATGCTGTGTTTAAAAACTTCCTTATGTACTAGGATCCATTTCTGGGTTTTCTACTCTGTCTCACTGGTAAGTCTGGTCATTCATGTGCCAATATCATAGAGTTTAATTAGAGAAGCTTTGTAACATATTTTATTATCTGGAAGGAGTGCACTTCCACTTCTTAGGGTTTCTCTGGCTGTTATTGTTTGGTGACTTTTCCA
>VMDR010015886.1:0-21777 GCA_007922815.1 Macrotus californicus | reverse complement strand
ACCTGTGTAGGTATCAGTGGACTTATGGGTACGATATGTAGATAAGTTTAGAAAACATGGTAATATAGTGCATACTACTCACAATTATAGTCAGAAATGTCACTACCCCTCTCTTAGTCATTGATAGAATAAGTAGACAGAAAATCAGTAAGAATTTAAAAGACTTGAAAAACAATCAATTACCTTGACTTACTGACATTTTTAGAGCATTCCACCCCAAATTAACAGAATATACATTTTTTTCAAAAGCTCACAGAATACTTACCAAGATTTATATTTTGGGCCATTAAAATAAGTTTCACTACATTTAAAAATATTACAGAATATGTTCTCTAACCACAGTAAAATTAAATGAAAAATCAGCAACAGGAAAATGTTGGGAAAGCCCCCAATATATTGACACTAAATAGAGTACTTCTCAGTAACACCTGTGTAGTGAGTTGATTAGTGGCTTTCAAAATGACATGCCCATGTTTTAACCCCCAGAACCTCTGAATGTGACCTTCTTTGGGAAAAAGGTCTTTGTAGATGTAATTAAGGATCTTAAGATGAGATAATCCTGAATTATCCAGGTGGAGGCCTTAAACTCAGTGAAAGGTACCCTTATTTTTAAAAAAGGAAGAAAAAAGAACAGAACCACAGGCACAGAGAAGGCCATGTGGAGATAGAAGCAGAGGTCGGGGGTCTGTCTATAGCCCCACACCAAGTAACATGGGGAACCACCAGAAGCTGAAAGAGACCAGGAATGGAATCTACCCTAGAGTCTTCGGAGAAGTGTGGACCTGCCAACACCCTGATTTTGAATTCCTGGCTTCCAGAACGGCGAGAAAATATTTTGTTGTTGTTTTAAATCACCTAGTTCGTGGCATTTGTGGAGGTAGCCATAGGAAACTAATATACCATAGATCAAAGAATAAATGTAAAGGGAAATTAGAAAGTGTTTTGAATGAAATGACAGTGTATATACAATATATCAAACACTTTCTGGATGCTCATGAAGCAGTAGTTAAGGGAAAATTTATAGCACTAGATGCCTATCCTGGAAAAGGAAAAAGGTCTCAAATCAATGCCTCCAGGTTCTCTACCTTAAGAAACTAGAAAAGAGTAAATGAAACCCAAAATTAACAGAAGAGAGGAAATAATAAAAGATCAAAACAGAAATCAATAGCATAGAAAACAGGAAAACAATGAGAAAATAAAAAAATTGGTTCTTTAGAAGGTTAATAGAATTGATAAACCTCCAGCCAGGATGGATTAGGAATAAGGGAAAACACAAAAATGACTGGAATCAGGAATGAGAAAGGTGATGGAACTGCCATTTGACCCAGCAACCCCACAACTGCTAGTGTATCTTAGGACCCCTGAGACACCAGTCAGAAAAAATACATGCACTCCTATGTTCATAGCAGCATTCTGGAAACAGCCCAAGTGCCCGTCAATAGATGAGTGGATAGCAAAGATGCAGTACATACACAATGAAATACTACGTGGCTGTCAAAAAGAAGGAACCTTTACCTTTGTGACAGCATAGCTAGACCTGGAGGTTATTATGCTAAGTGAAATAAGCCAGTCAGAGAAAGACAAATACCATGTGATCTCACTTATGTGTGGAATCTAAGGAACACAATGAACTGACAAAATAAAACCAGAGGCATGGGTAGATGGAGCAGACTGACAGAACTCAGAGGGGAGGGTGACGAGAGGGACTGGAAGAGATTAGCTAAAAAACACATACGCATATATGCATAGCCCATGGACACAGAGGATGTGGTGAAGTCCCGGAGAGGGATCAGAAGCAGGGGGAACAGGGGGACATCTGTAATAGTGTCAACAATTTTAAAAAAAAAGGAGAATAGGGAGGAGATAAAGGATAATGAAAGAGTCAGTTGTTTCTCAGCTGTCTTTCCATGTCCCCAGCCCTTAGAGAGCTCCTGCCTTTCTCTGAGGAAAGGCCTGTCTGTCTCTAGGTCAGAACTGCGGCCTCCCTCTGTGAATGGGGTTTTGTAGGATCTAATCCATCACACTAGCCGATGTGTAGTGTTAACATTTTTACTTGTTTGGCTTTCTCCTTGCTGCTGTCAATAGCAGATTTGCTCTTCTTCTCCTTAAACTGAGGATAAAAGCAGCCAAAGTTCTGTTCTTTGATGGAAAGGATTCTTTCTTTTCTGGAATTTAGTTCATTTAGCTTTTTTTGTTGTATCCCTAGTTCTCTGAGGATTAAAATAAACAAGCTACCAAATATATTGTAGTTTTAGAACTAATTTGGCTTGTTCTTGTGAAGTTAGGAGGGATGGACTGTCCTAACAAAATACTTTGGTCTGTGTGGATAAAATTACAAAAACTCTAGAGGCTAGAAGTCTAAGATCAAGATGTTAGCAGGTTTAGTTTCTTCTGGGGCATGTCTCCTTGGCTTGTAGATGCTGACCTTCTCACTGCATCCTCACATGGTTGTCACTCTATCTCTGTGTCCTAAACTCTTCTTCTTATAATGACACCAGTTATATTAGATTAGGGCCTATGCTAATTAAGTTAGTATGACCCAGTTTTAACTTAATTATTTTTCCAAAGGACCTATCTCCAAATGAGGTCACTCTCCGAGGCACTAGAGGTTAGGGAGGGCTTCAGTATGTGAATTTTGGAGGAACACAGTTCAGCCCAATGGCATTTTACTTGATCTGGCCCTGAAGCACGTCCTTGACCTCATGTGCTGCTGCTCTAGTCCTTTACTCTATGTGGCCATGCTGGCCTTGCTCCTGATCTTAGAACATGGCAGGCATGTTCCAATCCAAGGACATTTTTACTGGCTCTAAGTCTACCTGGGGTGGTTTCCCCACCTTGAGATATCTACTTGACTCATTCTTCCATATCCTTCAGGGCTTTGCACAAAGGTTGCCCTCCCTTGGAGACCTACCCTGACTCTCTTATTTTAAAAATGCAATCCTGCACTCTATCTGTGAGTATGTTTCTATTTTGCTTGTTAGTTCAGTTCATTAGATTAGGATGACAGCCATGGGGGGGTGAGGGAGTGAAGGGGTCGAGCAAAAAGGAAAAAGGACTCACGGACATGGACAACAGTGTTGGGATTGTGGAGAAGGGGGAGGGGAATACAAGGGGGATAAATGGTAATGTAAAAAATACAATAAAAAAAAATTGCAATGTTGCCCTGACCAGTGTGCTCAGTGGTTGGATCATTGTCCCATACACTGAAAAGTTGTGGGTTCAATTCCTGGTCAGAGAACATGCCTAGACTGTGGGTTTGGTCCCCATTTGGGGCACACATGGGAGGCATCCAATTGATGTTTCTCTTTCACATCAATATTTCTCTCTCTCCCTTTCTCTCTCTCTAAAATCAATGTATATATCCTTGGGTAACAACTTTAAAAATAATAATAATAAAATCAAAGTGCAATCCTGATCTCACTACACTGTTTACTCTTCACAGTACAGTGGATCCATGAACCCAGGTTTGAACTGTGTGGGTTCACCTGTTTGTGAATTTTTTTCCAATAAATACTATAAATGTATTTTTTCTTCCTTATGATTTTTTTAAAAACATTTTCTCTAGCTTACTTTATTGTAAGAATACAGTATGTAATACTTATACAAAATGTGTTAATTGTTTGTGTTATTGGTAAGGCCTCTAGTAGTCAACAGTAGGCTATTAGTTAAGTTTGGGGGAGTCAAAAATTATATGTGGATTTTCAATTGTGCAAGGGGTCAGCTTCCCAATCCCCATGTTGCTTAAGGGTCAACTACACTTTGCCACCTTCTAACCTAATATACAATTTAGTTATTTATTAAGTGTATTGCCTTCCTGTATACCACTAGCATATAAGCTCCATTTGGGCATGGATTTTTATTTGTTTTACCCATTGCTATCACAGCATCTGTGTGCCTGGAACAGGTTGGGCATTCTTTAATGATTCAGTTATAAATGAATCAAAACAGTAGATTTTTGGTGATGATTGGTTCCATGAGGTTTCTAAACCAGAGTTTCTAATTTTTTCTATGAGACGCTACTTTAAAGAAAAAGAATGGTTCCACTGCCATGGATGATTTCGAAGATCCATATTAGACCAAATTAAACAAATTACCATAGGACTTCCAATCTCTAATATGCTAATGGAGGTCTTTAATCTTCATTGGTGAAGTGGAGATCAAATACAGCATATTCCAGGTATTTTTCACCATGCAATTCTTTTTGTTTTTTCCTGAATCATCTTGAGTGATTAATTCCTAAGACTAATGTTTGTGAGAACTCATTTTGAAAAGAAAAGTATTTTTTTAAGATCTCTTACTCTCCCTTTCTTTTAAGAGATTCATTTCTATGTCAAATGAATTTCAATAATTGATTCTTCACTCCAAGAATGGTGACTTCTTTGTTTCGTATGTTGAAAATATTGTTTGAAGTAATGTCATTTCTGTTGTAATATAATCTCTTTTCCTTTGTTCTTACTTTTTCTATTATCTTTCCCTTTCTGTTGCTTGTGGTTGTGTTAAAAGCTGAATGAAACCTGTTCTTCTTGAAAATACATTCTCCTTTCTCTCATGGAATTTTTGTTATTTGGAAAATGGATAAAACTTTCTCAACATTCAATACTGGTTTGTGTAGGGGTGGCGGTGCAGTGTTAGTATGCATGCAGAGTGAGTTAAGGAAAGCAGGATTTGAATGATCTGTTTTTGAGCCTGAATGAGAATAGAGTAAGGATAAGAGGAAAAAAATGACCTGCATAAAGAAAAATAAAAGAAGTAGAGAAAAAGGAGAAGTAGAAGTGTAGAAATCATTGAAAAATATTTAGAAAGAAAAAGAAGAGCATAAAGAAAACAGAAGTGGAGAAAAAGCTTTATATAGAGAAAAATAAAAAAAAAGGATAGAACTAACATTTGTTAAGTGCCAAACATGTCCCAGACTGCACAAGTTGAGCCCTTTAATAATCCTTTGAATTAGACATTATCATCAGTAAGTTCATGTGCACAAACCAGTCAGTTAAGTAATCTAGTGCTTAAACTTCTCTGGTCTTATCACACACAGGAATGGTACATATATTTTAAAGGCATTAAGGTTAATCATAGCCCACTAGCTTAAAGCCTTTTGTGGTCCCTGTCTCACCCATGTAACCTGAGGGTTGAAAATACAACATCTCTGCAAACTGTAATCTATTCTAAATCCAATTAGTTGACAAGATATAAACTATTCAAGGTCCCACAGTTGAAAAATAACAAAGTTGAAGTTTGAATTCAAGTGTCTTAGAATTCATAGTCCACCTTTTTAAGTAGCACTAAGGCTATGAATATGAGTAATGCATGGCCTTATGCTTAAGGAATTTAACAGCCTAGTAGAGGGAAGATAGAGATGCTAGACAAGAAATTAGAAGGGATCATGGATCTAGATTCATTAGGGAAATGAGAGAAAAATATTATTCATCTTGGTTTTCAGGAGTG
The DNA here is from genome assembly GCA_007922815.1 of Macrotus californicus. Lineage (NCBI taxonomy): Eukaryota > Metazoa > Chordata > Mammalia > Chiroptera > Phyllostomidae > Macrotus > Macrotus californicus. Next base: position 16,335 of record VMDR010015886.1, on the reverse strand, counting down.
AATGAGTTTGCCAGGTGAAATTAGAAAGGGAAGATGGAGAAGGCGTTACAAACAGTGGGGACCACATGTGCAAAGACGTTGAGTTGGGGGAGATTTGGGGACGTAAGAGGAGTAACAAACTAGTTGATCTAGCTGCACCCCTGAGCCAGGTGAGGGGAGGGAAGCGAACAGAAGTGGAGGAAGAGCAGGTTTCAACAAGAAGGACAAGGAGTTTGATATTGGGCTTAATGGTTGTGAGATCCTTTGTAGTATGTTTGGGGAAGATTAGTAATTAGCAGACAGGTAGAAGTCTGCTTCCAGAACAGAGTGGAGTGATTGTGTAGACTTAGTCCCCCCCACCCCCCTAACCCTGGTATGTATTGTGTATCTCTTTCAATGTTCCTTTCTAAACTACATTAATAATACTGGTTATGAATTTAAGCAAGTTAAAAGTAGAACCTAAAATGGTTAAAAATTCTCACAGCTGGCAGTATGTTTTCCATGGTAAGTCTAGTAATTGTGATCACAGTGTCCCTTCAACATTGACCTCCAAGCCTTGGAGAATTGTGGCCTAAGAATTGTGCTGGATAGATTTCTGCTAACTCAAGAAGCCCTTATTTTAGATAATATGCATATTTTTAGTAACATTAATAATTAACATTTATAGAGCCCTTAATGTGAGCCAGGCACTGTTATAAATGACAAACATTTATCAACTTACTCAGTTCTCACAACAGTACTGTTTAGTGAGGAGGAGTTAAATAACTTCCTCAGGTCCATCGTGTGTCCAATCCTCAGACATTGAGTGCTGAAGGTTCCAGCAATTTCTGACATTTGGTCGCGTGAGCCTAAGGCCATGAGGTATAACTCTCCCTTCCTCAGATTATAGCTAGAAATTTGTTTTGCACTTGTTCCTGATTTGCTTCTTGAAAATTGGGTTTGAGCTATTGTTCCTAATTTTGTAATGTTTCAGATAATTTCTCTTCTCTAGAGGATAACTTTTTCTCATATTTGGTAGTTCACTTATCATATTAAAGAAGTGGGAAGTCTGCTACCAGGAAGATGGAGTACGCATACTTTTCCTTATTCCTCCTGTTAAGTACAACTACAAATCTTGGTGCGCACACACACTGAAAGGTAGAGAGAAGAAGAAAAGAAGGCAGGCTTTTTAGGGACCTTGGGACCCAAAGAACAACAAGGCAGTATGCTCCTGGGTTTTCTTTTTACCTCATGTATTTTAGACTTAGAGCTGAAGAAGCTAGCAACCCAAAGATGCCAATGGACACGGACAAGAGAAACATTCTCTATGAAAGCTTCCTTTCTCTATAGCGAAAGGACCAGGAAAGGGCAGTCTAACAAGACAAAAACTTTTAGATAATCAGTATTCTACCCTAGACAAACAACAGAGACCCACTCCCTGCACTCCATGCCAACAAAGGCTACGCAGGAAGTCTAGATCTTCATCTCTGTGAGGCTGCTATAAGTTCATGAAACTTGAATGAACCTTCCTAGGTGTTTTTTTACCATGGGTTGTAGAGTCATTAAGAGCACATACTATTCTCTTTGAAGGTGACTGACTTCAAGTTGCTCCTCAGTTGCCTAAGAATCCCACTTGTGATAGTTTTATCTTTTATTTTCTAGAATCAGTGTTGAACACCCCAAGTCCTATCTTTATCTCACTTCTCTACTCATCAACATTTGCCTGGGTCATGTCCTTGCACGGTTTTGATCTTCATTCCCAGTCAGAAATGAGCTAATGGGATGAACTAGTCTTTTCAGTGGGTTGGGGGAGGGTTAGACACCCCCACTTTACGGTAACATAGAACTTGTAATCATCTTCTGAGACAAAGCCCCAAGGCCACTCACTGTCTTTAGAACATCTCCTCTTGTTTCATATATTCTGATTGGGCATGCTCACCTATTGCAGTGTCATCAAGAAATACCCATGCGCTCATCACTGTAACTACATGGCCTGTTTGGATATCTCTCTGGTATGACATTTACTGGGCATCCTTCCTTAGGTTTCTCTAAGGACAAGTTGTCTCATCTACTTAGTGTGTCCAAAATAGAAATCTCCACCATCTCCTCCTGCATTTTCTATATCAATGATAAGGAACTTGGAGTCCTAATTGACTCTTTCCTCCTTCTTCCACTCCAAATGGAACTTACTGTTAGGGTCTGTGGATTCTACCACTCTTGAATCCATGTATTTTTGCCCATTGTGGTGGCCACTACTCTGGTTCAGGTCTTCCTCATCTCTTAAATTGCAGTGTCCTAACTACTTTTTCTGCCTTTAGGCTGGCCTTCTCTTATTCCACATGGCATCCACAGTGTTTATTTTTGCCACGTCTCGCCTTTAAAAGTTTTTAGTGATTCTCTACTGCTCTCAGAATTAAGTCTAAACACTTTAATATGACTTGAAAATTATTAATGGTTCAGCATTTGCTCACCTTTCTAGGAATTCTCTGCACCTTAACCTAGATGTGTTTTTAATTTAGGCTCCAAGACTTTGTATAGTTGATGCCTTTACTGAGAGTGTCTTTCCCATCTCCCATGTGCCTAATCCTTACTCTTCTTTTTGCTGAGATGCTTCCTCTGAACTGATGCCTTTGTCGCTCCCACCCCTCTCAAGGCTGAGTGGCATACCCTTTTATTATCCCCAGTGTTACAATTATCACACTGAACTTCAATTTCCTCTTTACTGGTTTATCTTCCTCAACAGCTCCATAAGGGTAAGGATTATATTGTTCACTGTGTTCTTTGCATCAAGCTCTGTGTCTATATTGCAGTCTATGCTCAATAAATATTAATAAAATAATATTAATAAAAGTATGAAGAAAGGAGCTTGCCATGGCACATCAGTGAGAGAGGTTCTGAGGGCGGTGGAACTATTAGGGATACACATACCACATTATAGGTAATAGCTTCTCTTTATTATAGTTCTCTGCTTCTTATAGAAGGTATCTGAAAAAGCTTGCCTAAAATAAGTGGAGAAGGAGTATGCTAACTAGGCTGAATGACATATTTTCTTCTTCCAAGGTACTAGACTATCATTTTTAAAGGACCTTAGTTAACAATTAAATTCTTTATACGCTCACAGTAGTTTTTTTCCCCCTAGGTTCGATTTCCTTCCAAAACCAGATGGAGATTCTGGTTTAACTGACAGAATTCCATATTCTGAGTTCTCCCCTTTTTTTCTACTTTGGTTCCTGGGTTGTGTGTGGCAAATTTCCCAATATACACCTACTCGCAGTAGTCAGATAAGAATAAACATCCTGCAGGTTAAGAAGCTGACACTGTTCTTTGGTGAGTGATGAACCCCAAACCACTCTAAAATGTCTGCAGATCTGTGAGACCTTTTTTCCAGGGAGCTGTAATTCCAAACTTGGAAGGAAATGCCAGACTGAAAAGACTGCAGTTCATTTCCTTCATGCATGTTTGCCTATGGAAATTTTGTAATGTATATCAAAGTTCAGTAAGTAGTGAATGAATAAATATATGGATTTGGTGATAAACACTTCAGCCTAACATCTCTGTCAGTGTTCCACTGGAATTCTGCACCTAAGAGGCCATCTGTGTTGCCTCTTCTCATGATTCCTGTTTTGTCAGGTCATCTTGTTTAGCCATCTGCAGTGCACAATTTTGATGCTAGTTTCCATGTGGAAGGGCTGATGGTCCCTTTCTAGACCGCACTGCAGTGCAAGTGAATGTCAGTGTTTCTCCTGTAGGGGGAGCCCAGCACACTGAGTGTACCTGTGGGGTCTTTCTGAGCTACTACTTCCTAACTCGGAAACTAGATGTACTTACTCTTGCTTCTGTGCCTTTCCTTATGCACTTTCACCCAGGGACTACCCTGGAGTCCACTTCTTTATTCTACAACTCTTCTGCTTTTCTAAATCTTATTTTTTTGGGTTCAGCTCAAGTTTCATCTTCTCCTGCAACTAGGGCATAGGTCATGTAGGTCTCTAGGTGCTTTTTCATTCTTAATGCTAGGTGCCATTCTCTCAAATTACTTCATAAATCTTTAGAGTAGAGGTTGTGTCTTTTACTTCCCATGTAAGAGGATGGCCCAGTGCAGTGGGTCACTCGGTTTGAGGCCATTTAAGTGCCTTGCTGCGTTTGAATTGGCACATTAAGCTGTCCTAACACATTACCCACTGTCTTATCTGAAGACCGAGTTAGCGCAGGCAGGGCTTGGGGCTATCAAAACATTCTCCCAGAATTTTCTCTGACTTTTAGAATTATCATATAGAGATTTTTCTTTTGTGCAAATTATGCCTCTCTGGCTCTCATAGTAAGTAGTCAATTTTCCTCTCACCCAGTATGGAACTGTGAAGGAAAGAATTAGAAGGTAAAATTGGAGGATTTGAGGTGAGAAGAAACTGGTTAACTTCTTTGTGCCCTTAATTCCCAATAACAAGGAAAAAATTGGATCAATTACATTTCTCTGAGCCTGATCTCAGTTTTCTTTGACTTAATACCATCAGCACCTCGTACAAGTGCCTGGCTCAGGAAAAAGCTTTGCAATAAATACTTGTTGAAGAGATTCATCACACTGTAGAGGGTGGCTATACAAATTCTAGTAACATCATTCTAAAATGAAAATAGCATCAGCAGTCTCCCCACCAATCAGTCACTATCTACACCTTTGATTGCCTTTTATATTCTGGAATCTGTTAAAAATGGTGCTTTCAAAGACTCTTATGAGAAATACATTTATGTCCTTGCTTGGCAAGATGGTTTTTATGTTCTAATAATCAAGAATGATGTAGAAACTTTTACATGGTAAATGTTTAAATGGAAGATGACATTTTAAATCTAACTTCAGAGTTCCTGTTTCGGAGCTACATGGAGGGACCTGAACGACATGCAGAGATGCCATTGAGAAAAATCTCTACTTCTCATTCCTAATGGCTTTACTATGTCCTGAGAAAGCTCAAACCATCTCCGCTGAATTAGACTGCCCAGCCTTATTTCCAGTTTTGGTTGATGGTTTGCTTGATCTTCTGGTCATGAAGGCTAGAAACCTCAGTTTAATATTGGACTCTCTTCTCTCCCTTGGATCCACTGACTCATGGTAATTTCCCTGTAGTATGTGTTCTACATCTGGATTTGTGTCTGGTCCCACTATCTCTTTCTTAATTTATTCTCAGGTAATAGCCTTTTGCCTTATCACCACGCCTCCCTCACTCCAACTGATCCCCTGTACTGGCATAAAACACATATTGATTCTGCTATTTTCTTGCTCAAAAACTTTTAGTAGCTTCTTATTACTCCCAAAAACATAATAAGCAAAATTTGACTTTCAAGAATGTTTACAGCAGCGTTGTTTATAATGTCAAAACATTAGAATCAACCCGATGTTCAACAACAGGGAAATAGAAAAAATAAAATTAGTGCTTGTGATGAAACCTTATTTGACCATTTAAGGTCCTGCTTTTGAAGAATTTTCAATGTGTAAAAATCAGGAATGTAGGAAAACATAACATTGAATATACCATTGTATATATAAAATACAAAATATTTTATGTATTTTGTCAGCAGTGGTTATTTCTGGATGGCCCAGTTATGGGACATTTTTTTTTTTTGCTACATTTTTCAAATTTTCTACAATAAAAGTGTATTGCTCTTTTAATCAGAAAAATAAACTTGCTCTGACAGTTGGGATCTGGAAAGAAAATTATGACTTATTTAGTTTAGTTGTTAATATATTTTTGGAACGTGGTCCTCCTTGAGGATCTGATGAATGATATAGAACTCTTCTTAGAAAAATATACATCTTTCCACAGACATAACTTCAGTAGGATTTTGGACCTCAGATTAACCCTTTCGGTACGAGCGCTCTTTCCGCTGTGACACGCCCGCTGCACGAGGTGAGCCATTGTGAGCCATTGTGAGCCATTGTGAGCCATTGTATGGGTCCCGGATATATCCGGCGCTCGTCCACACAGGTCATTAGATGGGCGCCGGATATATCTGGCGCTCGTACCGAAAGGATTAAGAAGCTTTGAACAGTATAACTCTCACAGTTAGGAGATAATGGAAAAAGAGGTTTAGATCTTGGGCTTTTAACCTTTGGCCTCAAACTAGGCTGTCCAGAAGACTTGGAATTGCATTGCGAGCATCCCTCCAGTCATGTGGTCCTTATGGACGTTCTGTAAATTGATAAGCCTGTCGGTACCAGAGCATGCCTGAGCAGGTTCCTTTTTATACCTCTATGGAAGAATCCCATTCGTGGTTGCTGTTGCTCTTTTTCTTGGGAGGGGTTCTCTTGCTTTTCCTATAAAGACAGGTCTTGTTGGAGAGACCAAGAGGAACAGCTTCTAGTTATTGATGACTCCTAGAAGTAGGTGAATATCATGTGTCTGAGAACACTGCATTTGGTTCTTAATACTTTAACATTTCCCCCTGCACTTTATGATTTTGTGTGAAGGGGTGACAGAGACTTTTACTTTGAGAAGGCGTGTTTACTTCCATTACCTGGTGGTTTCTCTTATGTAATCTTGATCTTGATGGTGATGGCAGGGTAGGATGGAGCCCTTTCTGTCGATGTCTGTCTGTGTTTGGATCATTCACTGTGCTGGACACTACAGCAGTTTCATGCCTGGTACCTGAACAGCTTGTAAGGTGCAAGGCTAGAACCTCCCCCCTTCCCTGTTTTAGGTGATTCTGTCTTTTCACAGCATTAACTTAGGCAGTAGGTGAGGGAAAGAAGCACCACCAAACAAGAGCAACACACACACTAGAGCCAGCCCTTCAGCTGGGAAAGTGAGATGCTCTTACTTTGTCAAAAAGCCCTGCAGGGACCTGGTAAATCTTGTCACAAACAACAGATTTTATAGATAAAGGAAAAGTGTTTTCTTTGGTGCAATAAAGCTGCAAACACAGATCTAGAAACAGCTGTCTGATAATTCTTTGCAAGTTGTTAAGCCCTCCACAATCTAATCTCTGCAGAGAGCCCTGAATCAAAATACAGGATAGAATCCCTGCACAGAGGAGACACATAAAAGGTAAGGAAACAGACATTTTTGAGTACTTCTAAATACCAGTACTGGGAGAGGTACTTTTACAGATGTTATAACATTTAATCCTGTGGTCAGTGCTACGGGGTAGCTGGTGGTGTATTATTCTTACAGATGAGGAAACTGAGGCCTAAAGGCTAAGTGTTTTGCTTGAGGACACACAATAGGAGACTAACTTGAGTGTGTCAGCTTCCAGCTCAAGCTCTTTCTCCTGTATGGTAAATAGCTCATAGGGTGGCACATTGTTTTGAATGTTCTAATTATCTTTTATGTGTGTGTAAGTTTTAAATATATATACACACTATAATCTTGTTAGTAAAAATTAGAAAACGCAGAACGCTGTAAACATGGCCCACATGCACACACGCACACACGCAGTCCTATCCTCATTGCAACCACCTGACTAACAGTGACGGCCTTGATACAGATTCCCTGCCTCTCTCCTCCCCTTTGTTAATTCTGCTGTATTTATTTTCAGTTCTTTCCCTTCAAGCACAATTCTAATGTAATCATGATCAGAATGTGCACAGTTTTAACTCCTTAACTAATTAATTGTTTTTTGCATGGTGCTTCATCTGTCCCCTAGTTTAGTGCTCTTCTGCTGTCATTTCAATAACATCTGGTGAGAGGGGAAGCAGAAAGAGTAAAGCCCTCCGTGAGTGGTCTAGGCAGAAGCACCCAGCATTATGATGGCACTCGCATGCTTCTCTTCAGCCCTCTCAGTCTGCTCTACGGGGAGGTGGTTGGGATGTTATCAGCTGGTCTGCAGCAGAGGAGAACACAGTCACGGTTTTTGGCTGATTGTGGAATGCGAGAGAAAACGTATCTACTGAGTTTCTATTTCTACTTCATTGAAAGCCCCCAAAAGAGAGTCAGATGGTTGTGATTTTCAGGTATATTCCTTCTATCCTCTTAGAAATGAGCTTTTTAAGTTTATTGAGTTAGTTTATATATCCACCTGGAATTGGACCAGGGAAAGAAAATGAGGACTGATGCGCATAGTATGTCAAAATGACAATGAACAAAATGACATTATTGGAGGAACTGCTATACACCCAACTGTGGGCACTGTCTGAGAACAGGAATCAGAACTCTGAAGGTTGCCCAGTTTCCTGCCCCTCCCACATGACCTGAAAGTGCCCTCCCCAGGTGCCAAAGGGTGAATCCCCACTTGCCTGGGGAAGCTGCTGGCCAGGCAGGGTGCAGAGGAAGAAAAGGGAGCAAATTTGACACCAGCTAGCACCTTTCTCTTCAGGAGCTGACCTTTTTCTTGAGTAACACTTTTAGGTTGAGAGACTTTCAAACTTCAGGGTTTCCTCCTTTATATAATCTCACGAAAAGGTACCTGATTCCACTTCCTCTGTCTTTCAAAGTCTACTTCCTACAGTTTGGATATTGTATATTTTAGTTAATACCTACAACTTAATATAAAAAATAATTCAAAATGGGCAGAGGACTTGAATAGACATTTCTCCGAAGAAGTACAGATGACCAACAAACACATGGAAAGATGCTCAACTCTGCTAATCATCAGGAAGTGCAAATGCACAACCACAGTGAGATATCACTACACACCTGTCAAATGGCTACTTTCAAAGATAATGAATGTTGGCAAGGATGTGGAGAAAAGGGAACCCTTGTATACTGTTGGTGGGGATGTAAAATGGTGCAGCCATGATGGAAAATGGTATGGTGGTTCCTCAAAAAAAATTAAAAATGGAGTTACCATATATTTCAGCAATTCCACCTCTGAGTATTTATCCAAAGGAAATATAAGCACAAATTTGAAGAGATATATGCACTTCTATGTTCATTGCAGTACTATTTTTAATAGCCAAGATATGGAATACTCACTGCACATGTGTCCATCAGTAGGTAAATGTGAATGGGTAAATAAGATGTGATATATATTATATAATGGAATATTATTTGGCTGCAAAAAAAAATTAAAATCTTGCCATTTGCAACAGCATGAATGGACCTAGAGGATATTACACTAAGTAAAATAAATCAGAGAAAGACAAATACCATATGATTTCAGTTACATGTGGAATCTACAAAATAAACAAACAGATAAAGCAACTGACTCATAGATATAGGAAAAAAACTGGTGGTTACTAGTGAAGGGAAGGATCAGGGGGCAGGCAAAGTAGGAAAAGAGGATTAAGAGGTACAAACTTCCATTTATAAAATGTCATGGGGATGTAATTTACAGCAGAGTAAATATAATCAATAGCATTGTAACTTTGTATGATGCCAGATGTTAACTAGACTTACTGTGGGGATCATTTCATAATGCATGCAAATCTTAAATACTATGTTGGACACCTGACACTAATAGAACATTGGATGGCAACGTAAAAGAAGAGTCTGTTTTCATGGGCTTTCCAATAGCCTGCTGTGGGGAAACAAAGTATATTCTTTGGACAAGATTCAAGGTCTCCAGTTTTTATCGGGAGCCAAAATTGGTATTGGACCTGGGACACAAATGGGTGACCCACCCCCAGGGTCCTTCGTGTGCTTGAGTTATTTTGCTATGTGGAGAGTAGGAGGAGTGGAAGAGGAAAAGACATTTTTCTGGTTCTAGGGTCCTACCAACTAAGACTAAGATTGAGTCATAAGTAATACCAGGGTTGAATCTTGAACAGTTTTATGTGCTTGCCCTGCATGGTAGCGTTCATTATTATGTGCTGCCTTGACCTGTGGTAAAACCAGGAGGCGATCACACAGCCTAACTGCAAGGCCTTCTCCCCATTGTGCTCCTGCGGACAAGGCACATAGCCCAACAACTCCCTTAGCACACGGTCCAAGCACAGTGTCCACTTCACTTTGAGTGGTGGGTTTCCCTGTTGCTCAAGGAATTATTCAAACAAGCTGGTCATGTGCTCTCATGGCAACTAGGGGTCCCCTCACTTCTTTGTTACTACAAACCCCGCTTCTCAGAGCCTCTGCTTGTTCACTCTGTTTTTGAATGCAGCTCCCAGGTAGCCCTGTGTGGCATACAGGGTCCTCCCATGGGCTCTGAGTATACGTGACTAATGAACTTTTGTGGATTTCATATGTTCAATGTTGGGTGTCATGCGTTTAGCCATCCCTATATTCCTAGGTTGGGAGTTCCTCCCTCACCAATGGGGTGAAGAGGAGGTGATCAAATGCACCCAATTTTTTCATTCTTAGCATGTTTCCACTTTCCAATTATTTGTTTTTTCTCCTGTAAACTGTGCAGAGCAGGAAACACACCTGTAATTTTCATCACTATATTCTTGGTGCCAAGCACAGTGGTATCTGGAACTTGGTAAGCACTTTATAAATATTCATTGAATAAATGAATGAGTGAGTTCCAAGGGGACTTTCTGGTAAGGATTATGCTAAATGTTCTCTCTTTTCAGCTATGCAATTTTATTATTCCATGATTTGGGGTGGAACAGGGTGTGTGAGCAGAGGGCACAGTTCCCCTCTAATTTCTCCAAGTTCTTCCCATCTCAGAGATGCCCCAGGGAGCTAAAGGGAAAAATGGATCCTAAAGACAAAACTCACATCCCCTGTTCACAGATCTGTGTCAGACTGATGTACTTTTGTTGATGCAAACATTGTCAAATGGTGCTAAATTGGCAACTAACTATATATACTGCGTACCTTCTGAGACATCCCGGTCCAATTATCTAATGAACTTGAAGGAGTTTAGTGCCTGTCTCTCTCAATTTTGTTTTGCCTTGGCTCTCTTCTTCAATTCTAATTTGTTCATGAAGAGAACTACTGCCTGCAAGATAAAGAGGAATGGGGTGGGGTAGAGAGCCTTCATTTCAGTTTTTGTGATTTCTTCGGTTATCTCTAGGCCAAGGTACCATCCTCTTCTGTTTGTAATGAGGTCAAGTTAATCAGTGGCCACTTCTCTCAGTCATGAAGACAGAATCATGTCAGGCAGAATTTAGCGTACACAAAATTTAGGGAACTCTACTTTGTATTTCTCTTTGGTTGTTTTCATGAGGATTTGAACTTGACGGGAATCTGAGCATCTTATAGATCATTAGATCTTATGGTTTAGGGCTTCCCATTTTGTGTCTTCCCACTTCTCAGGATTTGCTTTGATACATTTACCCATTCCTTCAATCTAAGCATCACCTTTTAAAAAATTAAACTCATATCCAATCTCCTCTAGGGAGATCCTGCTTTTATCTCTTTATTTCCTTTTTCAGAACTCCCTAAGGTTCTTTAGTTTATTATTTTTCACATATAGTCTCCCCCAATGTGTTAACTTTATTCATTGTGCTTTTCAAAGTCAAGGACTTTGAGGCATTTGTTTTTTTCTCCCCAGAGCACCTTACACAATTTTCTATTCATAATAGGCTTTAACCAACATTTGCTCCCTGATTGTTTGGTAGTAGGAACCAAGGTTCGCCTCTGTGAGGGTGAGTGGCATTCATCAGGAGGCAAGACGACAAAACTGGCGTCAATGTGTCTGAGGGCACGCTAAATGGATTCACAAGGCATCCTGAGCTTTGTACGTTGAAGCAGTAAAAATATCATGAAGAATTTTATTGCAAGACCCATTTGGCCAGGCAGCTTCCCAGATGTTGCTAAACTCTGCTTTAACTGTTTCGTAGAGCTTGTGTTAGCTGTGTCTTCCACTTATACTGGAGACAATGATTAGAGTTATTACTAATTCTTGGCATTTCTTCTATGCCTCGATTTATAATCTGTTCCTTGTGACACCCCTTCTCCCACTTATGATTAGAACTGGGCCCAGCAGCTGGAGGAGCAGTGGACAGGAACTTATGCAACCATGTGGTCACTGTTGCCTCAGGTGATAAGGAGCAAAGGAAAAGAGGAACAGAGAGGATAAATCAAATTATTATTTGAAAATGTCATGGTTTCTAGTAAGGCAATAGAGGTTCTTTGCTGGTTACCCTAAGACATCTGTTTCAGAGTCCAGAGTGGGACTCGAGAGCTGAGGAATGATTGGGCATAAACCTCGTTAGCAGAGGCTTTGTCACTTCATCAGAGGTAGGCGTAGCATAAGTGGGCATTCGCTCCGAGGTTTATGTGACCAAACCCACCTTGGCAGCTAGCACTAATTGGCTCCCCCGGGGGAAGCCCCAAGAGAAGCTGTCAGTCACAAAGCCTGAGTTGTGGTTTGTAATTTGTAGTGATCTCTCCTCTACTGCTCTTTCTCCACCCCACCCTTTTTGCCTCTCCTTGCATAAATAACAAATGGTTGTCCCAAAGTACAAAAATTAGAGTCGAGGCACATCTTACTTGGATTCCTACTGTGTTTTTTCTCCCTGTTCCATTCTCCCCAGGGTTATCTTTCAGAATGAGATGTGAGATTTTCCTCTACCCTCCCCCACTACCACTGTCGGTGTAAAACAATACTGTGTCATGTAGGAGAGATGCTGGCAAAGCTAGAAAACGTTGTTGAAAATAAATGTGCAATGTCCATGCATTTTAGAGGGTGATTTCTGGTTCCTATACTGTGACTTTAATTCTACTCTGCTGTCAACTGGAGATGTTCTTAGTCTCGCTGAGTATTTTTGTTAGATTATTATATTTTAAGATTAAAGCACAGGACAAGGAAACCCTCCTTTGTCTGAAGGATATTGGATGTGAAGCAAAGAGAGGCTTTCTCTGGTCCAGGGAGTCTTCTGTTAAGAAGATAATGATGATAGTAGCTATCATTTAATAGGCACTTACATGTGAGGGACCACTGTGGTCCCAGCTTTACAGAAAGAAATTGATGGTTAGAGCCCAGAACAAGTAAGTGTCAGTGCCAGGATTTGAACTTGGGTTTCCCTGCCTCCAAAAGCCTGCTCTCTTAAAAAGTATTCTCTGCTACTCTTTTGCTATATTTCTGTACAAAATTTCTTAAACTCATTCTAATTGAAATTATTTATCAGACCAGGTGTTCTTTTCAATGACTGAGACACAGGACCAACTGAGGTGTGGTTGGTGAACCATTCTACAATTGTGCTATTTCGTGTAGTATGTTTTAGGGTCATAATCCAATTGATATTATTGCTGAGTCCTAGTGATAATAAGCTTTGTGTGTGATGGAGGTAGACCAGGTGGGCCTTAGCACGTTTGTTTCCCCCTTTTCTTCTGACACTGGAATAGATTGATGAGTAGACTAGAGAGCCTTGGGGGCCTTTCTCTGTGACAGAATTGCATAGACTGAGCTGAAGCTCTGTCAGGCACCTCGTTATAGGACATGATTAGTGCCAAGAGGACACAGTGGGGCATCATTTTTTCCCCTGGTGAGTGTGTGATGTAGGACACAGGCTTACAAGGGATTTAAAGGAATAACAAAATACAGAAACGTTATTTTTATCTGTTTCATGCACACATGGGGCCCAGGAAGTTGTCAATTTCTTCTTGTTATGTACTTAAGAGGTGGTTCTTTTGGGGTAGTGCTTATAGGAGGATTTAAGCTTGATAGATGCAATTGATTTTGTAAAAGTCATTAAAATCTTTAAACCTCGGGCATTATGTTTAGGTTGTAAGTGCTAAAATCAGTCTACACCCTTTTTTCATGATTAGCAAAGTTAATCTGGAGACCATCTGTGCTAATTAACTCAGATAAACCCAAAGCATACATATTCTTGTTTTAAATGAGTAAGGCTCTAGTGTTGTGGTTGTTTTTAGACGGTTTCATCTGGAGTTAAATTGAATAGACAGGTAGTCAATTTAGTTACATGTTGTGAACTCCTCTTATGCTTCTCAGATCATTTCCTTTTAGCAGTCAATTGCAAAAGGAGACAGAGGGAAGGATATATGGAAGAAAGAATTAGCTCAAACCTCCATGGATTCTGATTGGGAGTAGAAAAATTGGTTCTGAAAATCTAAGCTTGCAGCACTGACTGGAGCAAGCCCTCTGTATTGTTGCTTGGTCAGTGATTACTATCCCTCCATTCAGGGTTGTTTCCGTTTGATCAAGAAATGGGATCCAAAAATACATATGTAATTCAAATAATACTGTAGCCACGATTTTTACCTTCTTCTATTGTATCCTGTGTTCAAAATATAAATCTGTCTGGGAAGAAATTCAATGTAGTTTGTTTCTGGTCTTTTGTCTTCAGGTCTCCCATTGGGTGGACAGAGACTCCAGTAAACAGTAAGATGATCACAAAGTGAAGCAAAAAACAGAATGGGAGGCAGAGTCTCTGGGTAGCAAGCAGACAGGACGACCAGCCTCTGACTCAACAGCTTGTCTCGAAAGATAGGCAATGACTTTGAAATTTTATCAAGTCCATCTCTTTTCCTTTAGGCAGGACTATTCTCACACCTTTCTCAGGAAATGATAACCTATTCTGTTTTTTAATGACACTTCCAGTGTAGAGGACACAAGTTCCCTCAGGAGCTCATTGTGAAGTTAGATGGCTTTTGGAGAAGGATTTTGCTATTGTTTGTTTCTATTGTTCATCCCCACCACTGGGATGATCAACTTTAGATAAACAGTGACATCCATGAAATGTCATAGGCTATGGCACTTGAACAGATTGACAGACAGTTAGAGGACGTGACTACCCTGGGGAGCAACTGATTCAGTCCCTTCACTGTGCCTAGTTTGTCTCTTTCTTATAGACTAAGAAAACAGGCTTTTCTGTTTTAAATTCATGTTATATTGTTGACTTAGGTCCACTTTAGGCTGGGGGTGTCCAACCTGGGCCACATGCAACTCAGGATGGCTGTGAATAAGGCCTAACACAAAATCGTAAATTTACTTAAAACATGAGATTTTTTTGTGATTATGTGTCTCAATGTATTCAATGTGTGGTCCAAGGCAACTCTTCTTCCTGTGTGACCCAGAGATGCCAAAAGGCTGGGCACTCCTGCTCAGACCTTAGTATTTTTTGCCAGCTCTTTGCATTGGTAGTATTTCCTTGCTCTGCGCTAAAATTATCCTGATTCTGTCAGTCAATATCCAAAATATGTGATTTAAAAAAAATATGACTATTGATGTCTGTGATCTATAGGACATGGGGTTAGTGCTGGAATGACTTGTGGTCCTGGGCCCCAACCCTGTTTCTGCCTCAGCTGCAAGTATGACTTTGGGTGGGAAGTTCACTAAGTGTCTCCGAGCCCCGATTTGTTACTGGTGCACATGTAGCCAGATTAGAGCAGCTTTTCCCAGTGGGTTTTCCATGAGATATTAAGAGATTAACATGAAAATGTGCCATTTAAAAGTAGGTGGTAGTGGTGATGGGAAGTGGGCACAAAATTAAATAAACCTAAACAGATTTCTTTACTGAAAGACTTGAGTCTTTAAAAAAAAGCCCATTGTAAATCTTCAAATCTTCATGAGGGGTTTCCTCAAGTTAAAGTTACTCAGCTCCCGTTCCGTTTTTTCCGTTTAAGACTGCTTGAATGCTACCCACTCCTGACTAGGCTCATCTGCAAAGCAGAAGTAGCTCTTCTCGTCTTCTTTTTCTTTTCATCCTTTAAATTTTTTTTATTGTTTTTTAAAAAGTTATTTTATTGTTGTTCAATTACAGTTGTCTTCATTTATCCCCCCCCCACTCCCTGCCCCCACCCCAGCCATCCCCACTTCCCTCCCCTGCTACCACCCCCCCTTGGTTTTGTCCATGTGTCCTTTATAGTTGTTCCTGAAAACCCTTCTCCCCTTCCCCCCATTAAATTTTTTTTATTGTTATTCTATTACAGTTCCAGTTTTTTCCCCTTTGCCCCCCTCCACCCATCCCACGCCCCTGCTACCATAGTCAGTCCATAGTCATGGACTGTTGTCCATGTCTGTGGGTCATTCATACACGTTCTTTGTCTAGTCCCTTCCCCTTCTTTCTTTCCACCATTATCCCTTTCCCCCTGTCCTCTGGTCACATAAAGCCTCTCCCAGAAATGCAGTAAAACTGCCAGGAGAGCAGTTAGGGCCTGTCTCAACTGCAGATAAAGGTAGACAAGAGTTTATTCATTCCATATTTTCTCTTTTGCATCATGAGCTCTTTGAGGGCAGGGCCATTTTTTTAGTCATCTTGTATAAAGAGGGTCTAGTCCAGCATCTGACACCTAGAAAATATTTTTCAATAAATGCGTTTAATTGAGTAAAACAGTCCATAAGTGGAAGACATTGGCTTGGAAATTTTTGAGCTACTTGTCACATAAAATGTTATTAGGGAGTAGATTTCTTAAATGGCTGGAATTTGTAGTCAAATTGATGGATCAGGAATTTATGAGTTTCACATGGTTATAAAGATAATATCAGAATGAAATTATTCATAGGTAACCACAGGTAGATTAGAGAAGCACAGAGTACAGCTTTGCAGGCCGTTCTTATTGGCTCTTTTCCTTGGTCTCTTTCTTTCTTTCTTTTTTTTTTTTTTTA